>MU204413.1:10150974-10179121 GCA_017309775.1 Paedocypris sp. Pulau Singkep
CTGTTCCCAAACTCCACATGTCTGATCAGACAATCAGAAGTCTGCAGTAGCATCTGCTTTAAGGAGCTCTCAACACATGGAAGCTCCAGAAAAGCCAAGCGGATGATGCGCAAATCCCGCCACTCCGATGAGCTCGTGGCCAAGCTTTGTACTCCAGCCAAGCAGACTTTAGCTAAAGTAGCCCGTCTTTAGGTAAATCCAGGCCAGACTTGGAACTGTCTTTCATGTCGCATATTAAGAAAAGGAACTATGTGCCAGTCGGACCACACAACTCTTCCATCGATGCCCATTTTGACCAAGTCAACAAATTGTAATAGTTTGCCTTCTTCTCCTGTAGTACCTTCGCCAACTCATGAAAAATAATTCCTTAACTCAGTCAGACCACACAGCTCATCCATCGATGTCCAGTTCCCCGTCCGTGATTGAAACGTCTCGTCTTTAACTTTCCTTTTCTTAATATGCGACATGAAAGACAGTTCCAAGTCTGGCCTGGATTTACCTAAAGACGGGCTACTTTAGCTAAAGTCTGCTTGGCTGGAGTACAAAGCTTGGCCACGAGCTCATCGGAGTGGCGGGATTTGCGCATCATCCGCTTGGCTTTTCTGGAGCTTCCATGTGTTGAGAGCTCCTTAAAGCAGATGCTACTGCAGACTTCTGATTGTCTGATCAGACATGTGGAGTTTGGGAACAGAGATCTCAGTAGAACCGGAGAAACCAGGGCGAGATGGCGGATCGTAGTCTTGGCTTGATATTTACAGAACTGGAAAGAGAAGATCATGTCATCCCAACTCGTAGCTCATGGGTTTCGTCTGGTTTGGAGAGGATCTTTACTATGATTACCAGACAAATCCAATCTGTCAATGATCATGGACTTGAAAAGGCCCAGACTGTCTTACAAAATGATTGTTTCACAGCAAGAACACGTCTGGCGAGAAACCCTGAACAACCCCCAAGAGCTTTATTTTTGGAAGATTTGTCATGTTAAAGTTGAGAAGAAAGCAGCATGGTTTAATTTACGTTTCAACACTTGGCCAAACATATTGCGGTACATTTATATATCAGTTATAATAAAGAAAACTGCTTGGGAAACCAAACAGAGCAAAGTTCTTCGTTCTACAGCATGTTCTTCTACCGGTCCATGTCACTAAAGCCATTTTCTCAAGAAAACATGTTTCAATAACCTCGGCGATTCATTTCAGTCCACTGTGTCGAACTCAATGCACGATGGGAAACAATCTCAGACTTGAAGCTGAATGTTTGAACTACACAACACACAAGCTCCAAGACTGTTTAAGCGAGTTGCGTTTAAAGTAAACAAATGCTCTTCTGGTCTTCTTGGTAGACGTGGACGAGTGCCAGGCCGTCCCTGGACTGTGTGCTGGAGGAAACTGTATCAACACTGTAGGTTCCTACGAATGCAAGTGTCCCGCTGGCCATCGGCAAAGTGAGACCAACCAGAAATGTGAAGGTACGTCACTTCTTCTACAAAGCATGGTTGATGGGTTTCCTGATGTGTGTGTAGGGGGCAGTTGTGGTCCAGTTGTTGGGGAGATGGACTTTGTGTCTGAGATGTTGCCAGATCAACCCCCCCCCCCCCCAAAATGCCCCCCAACTCCTTGAGGAATTCCACTTCATTGCAAGTCGTGAAATGGTTGCAAAGTTAGTTGAGTTTAAAACGTAGTTCCAGCAGAGGGCAGCAAAAGAGTGAAATGGTTTCATGAGTGTTTTAGATCCTAACAGCAGCAGAACTTCTATTCTACGCTAGTTTCTATCTCAGATGGTGGGAAAGTGCCTTCACCTGCACCTAGAAAGGTCAAGATCCTGGAGGTCAGAGTAAAGCTTCAAAGTTGATCCAGGTAGCAACAGGTAGCGAGTGAAGAGAAAGAGAAGCTGGTTTTTTTCTACCCTACATGAAATGGCAGTGACTAAATGACAGTTTACGAGACAGATTTGTGTCTTCAGGGTTCGAAGGCCACTATCTTCAGGAGAAAATGAGAAAAGAGGGAGAGCGGCGTGTCAATGAGCTGCTCTGCTGTAGATCTTCTGATGGCTGTGCTGTAAAGCTGGGAAAGTGCTGCTGGTCTTTGAAGCTCCGCAATTACAGCTGCTGCTTTACTGTGCTGGTTAATTACAAGACGATTGTGCAGTGGAAAGTTCTCAAGCCTGAAAGCTTCTGGACAACTTGAATTTTGGGCTTGTTTGGTTGGTAGAGAACCATGCTGAATTCCTAACCTTGATTCATTTAAGTTTGCAGAATTGTTTTAGGCACTTTTGATGTTTTTTTGGCTTTGTTGTGAAGCGTTTGGGAATACTAATGATGTTCCTTCGATTTATTACCAGTTGAGGAAGCGGTTGAAAAATGTCTCATTTCGATTTCACAAATTTAAGACGTATGAAACATGAAACAGGAGAGCTTTTTTTGTCAACATTTAACTATAAAAAAAAAAAAACAACTATGAGAATTACAGTGAAACTGATTGAAACTGAGAGTTGTAAAATTCTCAAGACGTTGGTTTTTCTTGCAATAACTGAACTCCAAAAAAACACAGAAACTTTTAAAGATTTTAAAATTGTGTGTGAATTTGAAATGTACCATGAACTTCACAAGAATTGGAACCGTTTTTTTTAAAGGCAGATTCCCAATGACATTGATGACGATTCTAGATTCCGTTTTTTGTTTTAATCATCCGTCAATTGTTTTGCGTGTAGCTACACGTCTAGAAATAACAGCCATTCATTCCCTTTTGACTACTGTTGAAGTCACACACGCTTTTTTTCTCAGCACAAAAAACTGAATCCAGCCGGAATCAGATTCCAGCTGACAGACATTTCCTCCCGAGTAAAGTCTGGCCTCGGCTCTCCAGCCGGGTTTGTTTCGTGAGCATTTCACGACTCCGGCAGGAACTTTTTCTTCTTCTTTTTCTTCTTCATTCGTCATCCACTTCCCACAAGCCTCAGTCTCATTCGAAAAAACCCCAATATATCGTTCGTGTGTAGGTTGACCCAGTAAGCCTGACACGCTCGTATACGTACATGAGCGATGTGCAATAAAACCAACCGCTTTTTCATCTCTTTGCTCATTTGGAGTTCTGCCTCGAGTCTGCGGTCAGGAAGTGTTGATGTCTGGAGAAAGTCCATCGAAAGTCTCGTTTTTGCTCTTGTGTTCCAGACATCGACGAATGCACCACCATTCCTGGAGTGTGTGATGGCGGAGACTGTACCAACACGGCGGGCAGCTACGTCTGCACATGCCCGCGGGGCTACATCACCAGCACCGACGGATCCAGATGTGTGGGTGAGGATGCGTGACCTTTGGCTCCTGGTCAAACACATCGAGCCCGAGCAAGTGTTCGTCAGTGTGTTTGTGTCGGCCAACAGACTCTCGTAGCTTCGCCAAACACGTTTTTCTGATGGTAGAAGCCAGAGGTGTCAAGTACTTGAGTAAATGTACTTCGTTACTTTACTTAAGTGTGTTTCTGGCTACTTTGTACTTGCATTTCTGATTGAGTAACTGTATTTTACACACCACTACGTTTGAATGGACGCTTATCGTTACTTGTTACATCTTGATTGTGCGCAACAAATTATAATCGATTTATACCGTGATTAATTTCTTTGGCGAACGAGGCGATTTTGCCATCTGTAGACTGGTGAAGATACTGGAAGCTAATTGTGAATTAGACACAACGTGAGTTTTATTTATTTATTTTGTACATTTGAGTTTGATTGAGACTGACTTTTTGTTCTCTATTTAATTAGTTTTACCATTTTTGAAACATGGAGGTGTTACATTTCGACTCTATATTAGAAAATAAAATCTCATTAATAGAGCTTTTCCCATTTCTTTGTTTAGCCTTAATTTAGTATGAGTAAAATACTCAAGTTTTTTTGAAATTCGATACTTTGCTACTTTGACTCAAATCTTTTTCATAGTGGTGACTTTTTACTTGCATTGGAGTAACTTATACAGTACGAATCCGTACTTTTACTTAAGTATGTTTGTCTGGTACTTGGTGGTAGAAGCCACCAAAGCTTCTGGCGTCCTATTGATGTATTTTTCGAATCCTCAAGGACACTTTACTTGTGAAATGATGACTCACACCTGAATTAATCCATCGATAGAGAAACAAAGCACATTGCTTTTAATGTAACGTTCATTATTTAAACGCTCTTCGAATTGAATTGATGAGTTTGTCACGCTCCATCATTTTTCTGTTAATTTAGCAAAATGTAGACCCGTTACCATCATTATCTCCCGAGTGTCTGTGACGATTCACACAAGCGATTGAATTCCACCAGACAAAAGCGGCTAGCAGCACTTTAGCCAGTGTTATAAATCAAGACTGCTAATAACGGACTGGGACTTTGAGATATAGTTGAGTGTGGTCTCGCTGATATCGGTGGGTCACTCGTCACCAGACAGTGATGAAAATGAAGTCACACGAGCAGCATTCCAGCTCAGTGAGACGCCGTTGACTCCAACATTCCCCCTATATGTCTCTTCTCCAGCGTCTTGTGTATCTCACTGTAGCAGAACCCCATCTGTCTCTCATAATCCCCCCATCCTGGAGATCCCTGGGCGCAAATAAAGAAACGTGAGCGCGGATGACGCACTGACGTGGCCTTCACAGATTCCCAGAAACTGTCTGGATTGGCCACAGACGTAAACGCAGAGTCGGGGGATGTCCTGGTTGGGCGTAGAAGACACTGAGTGGAATGAGCTTCCAAGTCTGAAGATCGCACGAAAATCCATTGAAGGACTTCAACAAGCGTCTGCTTAGCTCCAAAAGTCCTCCAGCAGAACAACGGACCGGTTGTGGACGTCTTGAGGCGTGTTTGTATCTCGCAGATCTTTATTTTGAGCAGCTGCTTTGACTGACACTAATCGGCGTGAACGCACCAGCGCTCGCTAAAGTTGCTGTTTCAAATACCTCAGAGTGCGAGAAGGTCTGGTTCCAATCGGGCCGGCGTTCCCATCACCCCGCCCTGCCCCCAGCCGGGTCAGTCCAAAAGAGTGGGGTGGGGGGTCGTAGTGTGCGCCAGGAACCTCCAGACAAATCGTTTTTTGGTGTTCGACGTAATTGGCCGAGATTACTCCACATCGATTTGATTTATGGCGTTCTACTGGCTCATTAGCAGAGTTAATCGACTTTCACCCCGTCTCGTGGTTCACGCACACACACTATAATGTGTTCTCACCACTCCTTCGCCCCGTACTTGCTCTCGATCTCAACCAGCCCCCCTCCTTGACCCCGATTGCGGGAAACTTCCCATCGCCTTCCTCATACCAGGCCTCTCCATTGGACTTCCACCTCATAAATGAACTTCCTAAAGGGACGTGTTAAAGGGCATACAGAGACCTGACTTCCTGCTCTTAAGCAGTGTAAGTCATGTGATTTATACACCAGGAGTGCTAGTAGAACTCTACAAGACCAGTCAAAAGATCAAGACACGTACAAGGAAACCAGACCAGACCGCAGATTTTGTTCACCAGACAAGACGTGATTCAAAAGGTCTCGAACAAGATTGTGTTGAGGAAAATACGACGATGTACGATTGTGCTCAGGAAAATGAGATAAGACAGGAGATCAGGTTCCAGAGAAAGAGGCAATCATCTCGGCACTTTCCCAAAGAACAAGCAGCGAGGTTAAGTTCAAGAAAACCAGATAAGACACACAATTGTGTCAAGAGGACAAGACCAGATGAGATTTGGCTCTAGAAAACAAATATAGGCTGATTCCTATAAACCAAAAAGTGAATACATTCTAGGTATATGTTGTTATATACTGTGCTCCTTTTCCGGTTGTGGAATTTTGAATCTATACAAAACTCTGAGTTTTCTTGCAGATCACCGGCTCGGCACCTGCTTCTCTTCTTTGGCTAATGGTCGCTGTGCGAGTGAACTGTCCGGCCAATACACCAAGACACAGTGCTGCTGTGAGACGGGCCGCTGCTGGGCACTCGGACACATCCCAGAAATGTGTGCGGTCAGAGGCTCCGGTAAGTGCTAATGCCAAGAAGCCATGCTAGCTAATGCTATCTTTACAGGTCTGAGGATACGATTTGTGCTAATGCTATTTAGCAAATGTCAACCAATGCTTCCTTTACACTTCTCAGAGGATCCGTTAGCACTAATGCTACGTGGTAAAGTTAGCCAATATTACTTTTTCACGTCTCAATGTGGTTAGAGATAATGTTAGCAATATTACCTTTACACACCTTTAAGGATCCAACTAGAGCTAATGCTAAGGTTCTTTTTAGCTAATGCTAAGTAGCAACACTAGCCAATGCTATTTTGACAGGTCTATGATGTGTAAAAGATAAGGTTTGTGCTAATGCTATGTAGCAAGGTTAACCAACGTCTCCTTTACACGTCTCAGAGGATTCGGTTAGAGCTAATGCCATGTAGAAATGTTAGCCAATATTAGCTTTACACATCTTCGAGGATCCAATTAGAGCTAATGCTAAGTACCAATGTTAGCCACTGTGACTGTTACACGTTTCAGAAATGTGTCCGGTCAGAGGATTCAATTTCAGCTAATGCTACATAGCAAGGTTAGCGATTGACTATGACACGTCCCAAAATGTTGTTGTTATCGTATACAGTAAATGCTAATTCTCTGAGTTAGCTGATGCTAACCACGACGCTACGTAGTTTACGTGTCTTAAACGACGGCAATATTTGAATGCCATTCTACTACTCAAGTGTAAACATGACTCACCGTGTAATCTAGTTTTGAGCAGCAGAGAAAACCTGAGGTAAATCCCATTTAAAAGTTACAACAGAGTCTTCATGGAATTTCTCAGGATGTTCAGGCGCTTGACCTTCATCTGACGCTGTTTAAGGAATCACTCCAGACGCCATGTACCTCACCGCAAAATCACGTTAAATACACGGGGTCATGAGAGCATCAGATCTGCCCTCGGGATAAAACACACTCTTTCATTCGCTCCTCTTCACACTCCCGTGTTTGACTTTCCTCTTTTGCACGCTCTTGTGTGAATCGCAGGAATGCGCCGCAACAGCCGTTGCAAGATCCTTTAATAATGCCTTGATTTTTTTTTTACATACATCTATCATATAGAAGTACATGTCTTTATAGGCATTTGCAAATATTTCCAATACCCTGGATGTTGTTTAAACGTAGAACTAATCAGATTATTGCACAAATAACAGACAATTGTTTGTCTTTTATTCATGGAATTCACAAAAAACATGCAATGATGGACGTTGCAAAAGTGAACAAACTTCACAATTGTATTTACAAACGAATTTGTGATCGAATTCGAAAGTCTTTCGAGTTTGAAAATCGGCATCGAATTTGAGGTCTACAGCAGTGTGGGCGTGGCCGAATGGGCAGTGACATCACTTGAAGGTGACTAATAAGTGAACATCTAGGAAGTTTGTCAATGCGACACACTTTTTAAATACTAAATTAGAACACAAAGAAAATCATTAAAAGGTTTTCCATCATTTACTGATGTAAACAGACTAATAAATGTATATATATTCCTGTTTGTGTCTAGATGAATACAGGCGGCTCTGCACACATCGACTTCCTTTCGGAACAGGAAACGGCGGCAGCATCCACGACGGCAGCAATGGCTTGAACATCGGTGGTTACGGCAAAATACCGTCCCAGAACGGAAACGGCGGCGGCATCTACATTTACGGCGGCGGACACGTGGGTGGAAACGGAAACGGAAATGGCAACGGAAACGGAAACGGTGGCGCAAAGATCACGATCAGTGGGTTGAACTTGTTGGTACTTGTGCGACGTACCTGATTTGAATGGATTATTATTATTATTATTATTATGTTCAAGTTTATTTTAAAGCTTTTCCCAGTCTAATAAGCAGTACGATTTGTCATTGTTGTGTTATATCTGTTGTTTGATACACACTTCCGTTCAAAAGTGTGGGGTCACTTAGAAAAGTCCTTGTTTTTGAAAAAAAAAAAGCAGTGTTTTTGTCAATGAAAATAACGTTAAACTGATCAGAAACACACTCTGTACGTTGCTAATGTGGTAATTAACACTTTCCTACACTTTCTGAAAGATCAAATTCAAGCACTGTCAAGGTCCATGTTCAAGTTTGTTGAGCACCAGACATTTGTAGTCAAATTTATATTTAAAGAGATGCTTAAATCAAAATGAAGCGTTAGCATTATGGGGGAAAGTTTTGTCTAAATGTAAAGTTCAACAAAACATCACGTTTTCGCGGTTACTACGTTCAACAGAAAGCTGTAAAACCTTCTTTGTTCAAAGTTTAAACGAGGAAATATAATCAAGTCAAAAAGGTGTAATTTTAAAAGAAAAGAACAAATGAAGATTGCTTTGACTTTTGATATAAAAAGAAACGTCAAATACCATAACACATCGATTGGAGTTTCTAAAACTGACTTTTTCTAAAGTCGGTTAATGTTTAGTACGAACATGGCGTCGAAATCTCGAACAACCAAAATGTTTAACACTCAAAATGGCCAGAATTAGAGAACGTTCACGAGACTCCACAGTCTGTCCTTGTTCTTAGAAGATAAAGAGTGACTTTTCACGAAACGCACAAAATTGTCTAGGCGACTCGAACTTTTGAGCGGCAGTGGCTAGAAAACAAAACTCTCAGCGGACGAAAGGAAACTCAGCGCCTTTGGTTTTCCCCTCAGGCCAGTTGAACGAGACCACGATCGACGTGTGTAAACACTTCACCAACCTGTGCCTGAACGGACGCTGCATCCCGACGCCGACCAGCTACCGCTGCGAGTGCAACATGGGCTATCGGCAGGACGTGCGCGGGGAGTGTATCGGTAAGTCTGCGATTCACCTGTAAGAAAAAAAAACCCACTGGTTTGTTGCCACTGGTTGTCTGCTGGTCACATGTGGTACTGCAGCTTCCCGAGGTTTTACAATACATTTCTAAAAACATACAATAAATTGCAATAAAAAAATTATTATTATTATTATTTTTTTTTTTTTCAAATTTTGTTTTATGGTTTTGTTTTGTTTTTTACAACAAAGTTAAGCGAGTGAGATATATATCGAACCATATTGATATTGGTGCTCTGCTTTTAACTGGGGGATAAAGGAGTTTTTATACTGTATATACTGTACATTACATGTCGATCGATCTCACAACTGCCTTTTTGTATTTATATTTCTTTCATACTTTTATATTTATTTATTTTATTTTTAATTTTGTTTTGTTTATTTTTCCTTTACATTTCTTTACTATTGTGTTTATCGTGTTGCATGCTGGTTTTTAATTTTTTTTAATTTATTTTTATTGCTGCTGGACTTGGGGAGCTATCGAAAGAAATTTCGTTGTACAACATACAATGACAATAAAAGCCTCTTACTCTTATACAATAATTATTCACAATTTCTTTTTTAAATTTATTTACGTGTTAATTGATGTCACACGAGTCAATATTACCATTTCACATCTCACACATGTGTCCTGTCAGGGGATTAGGTTAGAGAAAAGGCTAGTTAGTAATGTTAGCCAATATTAGCTTTAAACATCCCAGAGAATCCAGTTAGAGCTAATGCTAAGTACCAATGTTAGCCAATATTAGCTTCACACATCTCAGAGGATCCAGTTAGAGCTAATGCTAAGTAGCAATGTTAGCCAATATTAGCTTCACACATCTCAGAGGATCCAGTTAGAGCTAATGCTAAGTAGCAGTGTTAGCCAATATTAGCTTTACACATCCCAGAGAATCCAATTCGAGCTAATGCTAAGTAGCAATGTTAGCCAATATTAGCTTCACACATCCCAGAGGATCCAGTTAGTGCTAATGCTAAGTAGCAATGTTAGCAATATTAGCTTCACACATCTCAGAGGATCCAGTTAGAGCTAATGCTAAGTAGCAATGTTAGCCAATATTAGCTTTAAACATCTCAGAGAATCCAGTTAGAGCTAATGCTAAGTAGCAATGTTAGCCAATATTAGCTTCACACATCCCAGAGAATCCAGTTAGAGCTAATGCTAAGTAGCAATGTTAGCCAATATTAGCTTTAAACATCTCAGAGAATCCAGTTAGAGCTAATGCTAAGTAGCAATGTTAGCCAATATTAGCTTTACACATCCCAGAGGATCCAGTTAGAGCTAATGCTAAGTAGCAATGTTAGCCAATATTAGCTTCACACATCCCAGAGGATCCAGTTAGAGCTAATGCTAAGTAGCAATGTTAGCCAATATTAGCTTCACACATCCCAGAGGATCTACACATCTCAGAGGACCTACATATTTATTTATTTATTTTTTCTTTTTGATTTGGTTTGTTCTTTATATAATCCGTACTTTGTGTATTTCATTGCAAGGGTATTGTTGTGTTTTTTGAAAGTTGTAAATGTTTTGTAAAATTATGTACTCTGACAATTAAAAAAAACATCTCAGAGGATCTAGCTAGAGCTAATGCTAAGTAGCAATGTTAGCCAATATTAGCTTTACACATCTCAGAGGATCTAGCTAGAGCTAATGCTAAGTAGCAATTTTAGCCAATATTAGCTTTACACATCTCAGAGGATCTAGCTAGAGCTAATGCTAATAGCAGTGCTAGCCAATATTAGCTTTACACATCTCAGAGGATCTAGCTAGAGCTAATGCTAATAGCAGTGTTAGCCAATATTAGCTTTACACATCTCAGAGGATCTAGCTAGAGCTAATGCTAATAGCAATGTTAGCCAATATTAGCTTTACACATCCCAGAGGATCCAGTTAGAGCTAATGCTAATAGCAGTGTTAGCCAATATTAGCTTCACACATCTCAGAGAATCCAGTTAGAGCTAATGCTAAGTAGCAGTGTTAGCCAATATTAGCTTTACACATCTCAGAGGATCCAGTTAGAGCTAATGCTAAGTAGCAGTGTTAGCCAATATAAGCTTTAAACATCTCAGAGGATCCAGTTAGAGCTAATGTTAGCCAATATTAGCTTTACACATCTCAGAGGATCCAGTTAGAGCTAATGCTAAGTAGCAATCTTAGCCAATATTAGCTTTAAACATCTCAGAGGATCCAGTTAGAGCTAATGTTAGCCAATATTAGCTTTACACATCTCAGAGGATCTAGCTAGAGCTAATGCTAAGTAGCAACGCTAGCCAATCACTTCATACTTGCTTGTTGCCATCTGTTGGTGACATCTGGTACTGCACCAACCCGAGGTTTTACACTACTGGGAGTTTAACTAGCATCACAATAACTAATCACAATTTTTTTTTCATTTCTTCACGTGTTCACTCTCTTCCAGACGTGGACGAGTGCATCAGTAACCCGTGTGTGAACGGAGACTGTGTGAACACACAAGGTTCATATCACTGTAAGTGCCACGAGGGCTACCAGGGCACCCCCACCAAGCAGGCCTGCATCGGTACGTCCCGCACTGCCACTCCATCATTAGGATGCACACATATTTATTTGTGTTTCATTTTTAAAGACTAGATATGAAATGAGTTAGAAACACCAATTTGCAATTTGAAGTATCATCAAAAATGTAATTGTAAAAGTAATTTTCAAGAAAAAAGTTTGACAAAGTTTTATCATTTTAAGTTTACAAAGTTTACATTTTTATTTTTACTTTCTGTGATGGTGGTTTATTATCACACACGTTTATTAAGATTCAAATGTAATTAGGAATATGTTTGAGGGACTTTTAATTCACTTCAATGCAAATCACGTTCTTCATCTGTTTTTGGCCTATCAGCTAATATATAAATTAATTAAAATTTGTTTTGCAGAATCTGGCAGTAACGCTTTTTTTTTTTTTGAGAAACAAATACTGTATGTTTAACATGGGTGTAGTAAACATATAAAGTGGATGTACATGAGCAACTTGCCAAATGTTTATATTATGGAAGTATTTATTGAACTCAAACATTCCATTGAATTAGAATTTATTACAGGCGTAATTTGAATGGATGGAATGGAGTTTAATCCATTCCATTAGTTTGGAATTATTTCGTTTGGAACAAATTATATAATATAATAACAATAATAATAATTATAATAATAATGTGTTTTTTAAATTAGATGAGTTTTATTTGCAAACACTACTATTGTTTGTAATATTTATATAATTGGTATATGTGTGAATGTTGTTGCGTTTCTATAAGTGTTCTGCGACCTTGAGTGTTGCAAAAGGCGCCAATAAATAAAAAAATGTAAGGAATTATTATAATTATTATTATTACTACACTGAAGTCTTTGTGAGAGCACACTGCCCTCTAGTGGCGAGCGCTGTCTAACACGCCCCGTGTCCGCAGACATTGACGAGTGTATCGTGAACGGAGTCATGTGTCGTAACGGACGCTGCGTCAACACGGACGGAAGTTTCCAGTGCATCTGTAACGCAGGATTCGAAATCAGTCCCGATGGGAAAAACTGCATCGGTGAGAGTTGCACAAAACAACACGCAAACACACATTCACACACCAACTCGCACCTCGGGGCCAATTCGATAGCACATTTGTGATGACTGTGTGAGGAAACCCACGCAAACACAAACATATCATGTTTAACCCATGTTTTGCAGAGGTGTATAGTACTTGAGTAAATGTACTTTGTTACTTTACTCAAGTGTGTTTTTGGCTACTTGGTACTTGTAGTGAGTGTCACTAAATATAAGCAACTTTTACTCTCTACTCCACTGCATTAGTGATTGAGTAACTGTACTTTTCACTCCACTACATTTGAATTGACTCTTACCGTTACTTGTTACATCTTGGCTTACTTTAACTTTACTAGAGTATTTATTTTATTAATAGAGTATATATTATTATGAACCGTGCCAACCCTGCCCACCCTTCAATTCCGGTAAATTTTCCGGTAAAGTAACAATGTAATACTACTTAAGTAGAATTTTGGCTTACTTTAACTTCACTAGAGTATTTATTTTTCCGCTTACTTTTTACTTCTACTTCTTTTTTTTAAGCAAATCCCTGTACTCTTTACACCTCTGATAATCTGATCACCTTCTCAAGTTCTGCCGTTCTGGACCGTGCATAAACGTCACTTTTTGGTTTGGTTTGGTTTGGTTTGGTTTAGATCACGACGAATGCACCACGACCAACATGTGCCTCAACGGGATGTGCATCAACGAGGACGGAAGCTTCAAGTGCATCTGTAAGCCCGGCTTCGCCCTGGCACCAAACGGGCGCTACTGCACTGGTGAGGTTCAAGTTCAAGTTCAAGTTCATTTATGTAACGCTTTTCTTAGTCTGAGACCAAATGTGAAAAAAGTCTTTAATGAGAGAAATGTCGATTCAATATATGAGTTTTAAAAATTCGGAAAAAAAAGAGTCAATTAAAAAGGAAAAAAACATGGCTGTTGTTGTTCAGACTGTGGGTTATGAGCAGAAGAGCAAGAGAGAACGCCACAGTGGCTAGGGAAAAAAATAAAAAACCTCTCTGGCGGGGTGAGAGGAAAAAAACAGAGGGAGAACCCGACTCCCTTGTGCGAGAAGTTATACTACTTAAGTAGAAATGTGGCTTACTTTAACTTCACTAGAGTATTTCTTTTTATGCGTATTTTTGACTTCCACTTGTTATTTTTTTAAACAAATATCTCTACTTTCTACTCGTTACTTTTTCAAAACTAGCCGCATTGCCGCGATTTCATTTCGGTTAGTTTTCATTCTGAATTGAATCGATCTAAAAAAAACATCTTGATGAATCGCACGCGCACACGAACACTGTGATGCACGCAGGCGAAAGAAATGTGTTCATTATTTCATACTATTTATTTGAAAATAATCTAAGACTAATAATCTAATCTAATAATCTTTAGTGTCTTGAGGTTGTGCAGACGGGTGAACCTTTGACGCTTGTTCTGTGTTTAAATTATGTTATTTTGTTACGTCACGCAAATAAAGGCGCATTGATGATTCTGAAACACGATTTTTTTTCACCATTACAATACTAGTCATCATATTTTCCACTCTGAAACACGTTAATGCACAGCGCGCATATATGGTTTTTTTGTAATAAAATGCATTAATTATATACAACTACATTTTAATATAACAATATAGTTCTATAATGGCTTTTTTTCCTTGCATTACTTTTACTTTTCTTTTTTTTTACTTCAAAGTAGTTTCATCAGTATTAGCAACAGTACCTTTACTTTACGTTGGGCATGTTACATTTACTTCCACAGAAGTACTTTTCAACTCTAGCATCTGAGCATTTGTAAGGCGCTTTTGTTTTCCGTCTCCTCCGGCACGCTAACATCACAAAGTCATTGGTGAAGACCAACATGTGACCCGGATCCCACGTGACGCACTTTTCCCTCCTCAGACATCGACGAGTGTCACACCTCGGGCATCTGCATGAACGGACGCTGTGTGAACACCGAGGGCTCGTTCCGCTGCGAGTGCCCGCCCGGTCTGGCCATCGACGTGGACGGGCGTGTCTGCGTGGACACACACATGCGCACCACCTGCTACGGAGCCATCAAGATGGGCACCTGTTCCCGCCCTTTTCCGGGAGCCGCCACCAAGTCGGAATGCTGCTGTGCCAATCCGGTACATGGCTTCGGAGAACCCTGCCAACCCTGCCCACCCTTCAACTCCGGTAAAACACTGAGTTGGGAGTGTATCATCTTCTATTATCTATCTATCTATATATATATATATATATATATATATATATATATATATATATATATATATATATATATATATCTGCCGACAGAAGGAATACTACTTGAGTAGAAATCTGGCTTACTTTTACTTTACTAGAGTATTTATTTTATTAATAGAGTGTATTGTAATATGAACATTGAATTTTTTTCACCATTACAATACTAGTCATCATATTTTCCACTCTGAAACATGTTAATGCACAGCCCGCATGTATGGTTCTTTTGTAATAAAATGCATTCACTATATACAACATTTTAATATAACAAAATAGTTATATAGTGGCTTTTTTTCCTTGCATTACTTTTACTTGTTTAGACATTTTACTACTTGAATAATACTACTTGAGTAGAACTTTTAACTTTAACTTCACTAGAGTATTTATTACTTTTTACTTCTACTTCTTATTTTTTAAGCAAATATCTGTACTTTCTACTCGCTACTTTTTCAAAACTAGCCGTGTTACCGTGATTTCATTTCGGTTAGTTTGAATTCTGTGTTGAATCGATCTAAAAGAAAAAAAACATCCCAATAAATCGTATAATATTGTTTAATAAAACAATATAGTTCTATAATGGCTTTTTTTCTATGCATTACTTTTATTTTTTTTTAACTTTTATTTACTTTTTACGTTTATCAGTATTAGTAGCAGTACTTTTACTTACGAAACATTGGGCATGTTACTTTTACTTCCACAGAAATACTTTTTAACTCAAGTATCTGAGCATTTGTAAAGTCGCTTTTTTCCCCCCACAGTTTTTTAACCGCTTCTACTTCTAATTAAGTACCGAAGGTGACTACTTTTGACAGCACTGCCGATTAACAACCACATGATGACATTTCTGAGTAAGTTGATTTAGCGTAGCGTGTGAGTAAAATCCTTTGTTTTTCCGACAGCGGAGTTCCAGGCGTTGTGCAGCAGCGGACCGGGAATCACTGCCGACGGACGAGGTTTGGATCGCCGTCGCCTCGTTGACACAAAAGTGGAAATGGAACCTAACGTTTTTTTGGGACTTTGCTCCGCCCAGACATCAACGAGTGCGCGCTGGATCCGGACATCTGTCAGAACGGAATCTGCGAGAACTTGCGCGGGAGCTACCGATGCATCTGCAACATCGGCTACGAGTCGGACGCTAGCGGAAAAAACTGCATTGGTGAGTCGCGCTACGACGTTAATTTGTCCTGGTTCAGAAATAGCTTGCATTGCTGAAACAAATGTGCCATGAGTTTGAGCTGCACGATTCGTCGCTAAAAGATGGCGATCTCGATTCTGCCTCTTCACCATCTGAATCCAACGTTTATACGATCCTGCCGATTAGAACTCTCTGATCGATCGGCCGTCGAGTTTAACAAAAACAAAACAAAAACATTAACGGCGAGAATGAACGATCAAATACAACGGTTGAGTATCAACTCCGATATTTTACAACCTGAAAAAGGATTTTATTCTGAAGTGTGTGTGTTTACACTCAGCAAACCACATCAACAGTTGAGGAGAAAAGTATTAGCCCCCCTAAAATAATCATCGTTTGAAAAGTATTTCAAAAGTGCTTTTAAACAGCTAATAATTTTAATCAATTCTAACAATCCTCAACTGGACATAATACTGTACTTGATCATGTAAATGCTTTTTTTTTTTACATTTAATGGTGATTTTTTTTTTCTTTTCAACATCACTTTAACATGAAATTATATTTTTTATTCCATGTATTTATAATAAAAGCAATTAGTAATATGTGCTATTATATTGCTGCGTGACAACCTGATTTTCAGGGTTGAGTAATGAAAATTAAAAAAAAATATCCAGAGCAAATCGTGAAAAGAATCGTGATCTTTATTCTCAGGCCAAAAAAAATCGTGATTCTCACCTCATTCAGAGTCGTGCAGCTCTAGCATGAATCGCTTTTCGTCAACTTGCGCAATTTGCAGATATTAACGAATGCTTGGTGAACCGCCTGCTGTGCGACAACGGGATGTGCAGAAACACTCCAGGAAGTTACACCTGCTCCTGCCCGAAAGGATTTTCCTTCAAGGCCGACTCGGAGACTTGCGAAGGTCGTTTACCAAACTTCATTTTTTAAATCATATGACCAATGCGAATTTGGAAAATGTCATGTGACGCCACGTTAATGTTTGTCTTTCAGACGTCAACGAGTGCGACTCGAACCCGTGCATTAACGGCGTGTGTCGTAACGTCGCCGGATCGTTTAACTGCGAATGTTCTCACGGGAGCAAACTGGACTCCACCAGCACCATCTGTGTGGGTACGTACCACTCAACACCATAGTCACCACAACAGTCCACATCTGGACCGGTCAAAGGTCAATACCTTGCCTCTGTCATTACCAGAGGTGTAAAGTACTTGAGTAAATGTACTTTGTTACTTTACTTGTGTTTTTGGCTACTTCGTACTTGTACTGAGTATCAAAAATAGAAGCAACTTTTACTCTCTACTCCACTGCATTTCTGATTGAGTAACTGTACTTTTCACTCCACTACATTTGAATTGACACTTACTGTTACTTGTTACATTTTGATTGTGCGCGACAAACCTTAATCGATTTTTTTTGTTCATTTCTTGGGTGAACGAGGTGATTTTGCCATCTGTCGTCTGCTGAAGATACTGGAAGATAATTGTGAATTACAAACCACATGAACGCGACTTAGAGACGTGAATATTTACCAGGATTTTATTGTATAGGATTTATTTTATTTATTTTGCACATTGGAGTTTGATTGAGACTGACTTTTTGTTCTTTATTTCATTAGTTTTACCATTTTTGAAACATAGAGGTGTTAAATTTAGTTTCTGTATTAGAAAATAAAACTTAATGAAGAGACTTTTTCACATTTCTTTGTTTTTGCCTACATTTATTATAAGTAAAATACTTAAGTTGTTTTAAAATTGGATACTTTGCTACTTTTACTTAAGTCTTTTTTATAGTGGTGACTTTTTACTTGTATTGGAGTAACTTATACAGTACGTATCTGTACTTTTACTTAAGTATGTTTGGCTGGTACTCTTTACACCTCTGGTCATTACGGATGATGCATTCTGCTGATGGTTTTAAAAAACTGCTGAAGACACATTTATCTAAGGCTTTTCGTTGGCAGCGTTTTTAGGTCCTGACTTTTAATTTTGTTTTTCTTACTGTAGTTTTATCCTGTTGATTTTATAGTCTTTTGTTTTTTTTATTATCAGCACTTACACCTTGTGAAGCACTTTGTGATTTTATCTGAGAAAAGTGCTGTATATATAAAATGTACTTACGATTGCTTTGCTCTGAGTGAAGTTCAGCATGTCTGTAAACGCAGCCAGGTGCTTCACCTCAGGGTTCACCATTCGGGCCGCTGTGCTTCTCCATTGGTCTGAAGCAGCGGTTTGATGGGAATTAACGGCGTGTGAAGGCGACACTGTCAGGTTGTGATTGCGTGCGACCGACTGTCACTTTTCCTCCGCAGACAGCATGAAAGGAACCTGCTGGCTGAACATCCAGGACGGCCGCTGTGAGGTGAATATAAACGGCGCCACGCTGAAGTCCGAGTGCTGCTCCACACTGGGGGCGGCCTGGGGAAGCCCGTGCGAGCGCTGCGAAGTCGGTGAGTTGAGCACCAAAATCAGCAGTCGCTGTTTTTCTTAGTTAGTGAAATTCAATTCAATTAATCATTAATTTCTTAAACTGATTAATCGCACTTCCCCAACCAAATTAATCGCGGTTAATCGCGAAAAACATATCTGAAGCTCGTAATATTGAATCAGAAGACGACTAGGTTTTAATGACAGAAGATCTAGAAGAAGAAGACGAATTTAACTCAATTATTCATACATTTCTTAAACTGATAAATCGCACTTGCCCAACCAAATTAATCGCGATTAATCGCACAAAAACATATCTAAAGCTCATAATATTGAATCAGATGACGACTAGGTTTTAATGACAGAAGATCTAGAAGAAGACGAATGAAACACGAGCCACATGGGCGTGGCTTGTCTGAGAGCTATTCCTCCACAACACCTTATAAGGAGCTCGGTGATTAGCCCCACCTGTGGCGGAGGATAACGATCAGCCTCTGCTTTCCTCCTCGACCACCAGGGGGAGCAGAGGAGCAGGATCGTAACAATTCAAGTGTAAAGTGTAAATTAATGTAAACTCAACACTAAATAAACACTCATTTTAAACACTATAAAATAATTTAGAGTTTATTTTATTATTATAATTCATAGTCAAGACTTTTTGTTCAATTTGCAATATATTTTCTTTGCTTCTTAACAAAATATTTGCAATAAACCATCAAGACTTATAATAGTAATAGAATAGAAATATAATAGTAAAACTAATAGTAACTTAACATAATAACTTTATTATCTTAAAGAAAAAACACAGGTATGTCAATTGAACTTCAAAACAATCAATGGCAATAAAAAAATTTTTTCCAAAAAATTTGGATTCCAAAAAAGTCCAACAATGATCATTGACAAAAACATTACATTTGTTGTGCAATGCATCATTAAATTACCACGTTAAAATAAAATACGTACTTTAAATGTATATATTTGTGTAAAGCATTTGTGAAAATACAATAATTTTACATTTTACAAATATTTCCATTATAATTACAATTATTTACGTACCTTATTTCTTTTTCAGACACGGCCTGCTCCAAAGGCTTCGCTCGCATGAAAGGCGTGGTTTGTGAAGGTAGGCGTTACCCGCGATCCTCTGCAGCCCCTCCCTCCTGTGACATCATCACGTGTCTTCTCGCTCTCCAGACATCAACGAGTGTGAGGTTTTCCCGGGTGTGTGTACCAACAGCCGCTGTGTGAACACGCAAGGCTCCTTCCGGTGCGAGTGTGCCGAGGGCCTCACCCTGGACGGGGCGGGGCGCACCTGTGTCGGTATGAGCACTCATATTTTATTAGCATATATTTATATTAATATTAGCATTTATATTAATATTACCATATATTTCATTTCTTATATTTTATATTTTATTTAGTTTTGTTTATTTTTCCTTTACATTTCTTTATTATTGTGTTTATTATATTGCATGCTGGTTTTTAATTTATTTTTATTGCTGCTCGCACCTGTGTCGGTATGAGCACTTATGTTTTATTAGCATATATTCATATTGATATTAGCATTTATATTAATATTAGCATACATTTTATTTCTTATATTTTATTTTATATTTTATTTAGTTTTGTTTATTTTTCCTTTGCATTTCTTTATTATTGTGTTTATTATATTGCATGCTGGTTTTGAATTTATTTTTATTGCTGCTCGCACCTGTGTCGGCATGAGCATTAATATTTTATTAGCATGTATTTATATTAATATTAGCATTTATATTAATATTACCATATATTTAATTTCTTATATTTTTTATTTAGTTTTGTTTATTTTTCCTTTACATTTCATGATTATTGTGTTTATTGTATTGCATGGTGGTTTTTAATTTATTCATTAATTTATTACGCAAATTTAAGCACGCGTTTTTTTTTTGTGTCTCAAAAACATGTGTTGTGCTTATAATCGCAGCTTTCAAATATTCATGTAGTATTACCAAAAGCGTTAATTTCTTTAAATAATGGTTCCGGAGGCAGACGTGCGTATGAGATTTAAAGAAAATACAGAAATGAAGAAACATTAGAAAGGTTGCGACACTTAACATGGACAAAGTAACACTGGAATAAGTAAGATTCAACGAAAAACAATCATTAATATTTGAACGGACAGACCATATCGTATCCAGTAGTTCAACGTGCTTAAGGCTAATGGCTAGCATAATTTAGCGAGAAACAAAACTAAAAGGTTTTTTTTTCTCTTATGCCTGTAAAATCAGGGGGTGCTTATATTGGCGTAAATACGGTAGTTCAACCTTGTGAAACAAACTTTTTAAAAGCACAATTTCCTGTCGGCGAAATTGTAGAGTTGAAATTCACGATATTACAAGTTTGAGATCGTTCAGTGCTTTGCAGAATATTCCGAACATTTGATATCATTAAATCATATGTCCAGAAACGATTCGCACACGTTTCGCTTGTTTCCTCACCGATTGTGTAAATTTGAACTCCAAAAAAAAATTGGATTCTAGAATTGTAATGTACGTACAGTAGATCTACTCTGTTGAACTCAAACAGTCTTGTGAGTCACTGGATAAAAATACAATTAAATAAAATATAAAAATTAAAATAAAAGCGTTGCCCAAGTGACTGTAAAGTAAAGTAAAGATGACAAAAGCGTTTTTCCTGAGTTCTGTGTGTGTGTGTGTGTGTGTGTGTGTGTGTGTGTGTGTAGACATCAGAAGCGAGCAGTGCTACATGAAGTGGGACGAGGACGAGTGTGTGGAGCCGCTGCCGGGCCGCTACCGCGCGGATCTGTGCTGCTGTACGGTGGGCGCGGCCTGGGGCGTGGACTGTGAGGCGTGTCCTAAACCCGGCACGCCCGAGTATAAGGCCATCTGCCCACGTGGACCGGGCATTGCCAACCGAGGCGACATCCTGACAGGACGACCTTTCTATAAAGGTCAGAGACGTCGTTTCCTTTATAACACGTTCTGTTACAGATCTATTACGCTTCTATTACAGATAATGTTTGTGGATGAGATGCAAACAGACAGTTTGGTGTGTGTGTGTGTGTGTGTGTGTGTGTGTGTGTGTTAGAGCTGCACAATTCTGGATAAAACGAGAATCAAGATTTTTTTTTTTGCTTCGAATAAATTCAGATTCTGGAATTTTGTTTTTATTTTTAAAATTTAACCCGGAACATCAGGTTGTCAAATAGCAATAGTGTAACACGTATATAATAATAATAATAATAATAATAATAATAATAATAATAATAATAAATGCAAGGGGAAATAATGTAATGTATTGTAAAAGTGATGCTGTAAAGAAAAAAAATCTTTTAAATATTTTATAACCCTTTTTATACAAGGCAAAAGATCCAAGTGTAAAAAAACTTCAATGAGCAATAAAAAAATTTAATAAGTAAAATTATCTGCCAATGGGGTGAGAAAAAGTTACTTGGTAAGACGACTTAAAACAAGATGAAGAAATCTTGTTACACGGTAGATTTGTTTCAGCATTTCTGTTCTCGTTGGCTTTACTATAATAAAGCAGCTAGTTTAGTAAATTGAGAAACATTGTGTTTTTAAAACAAGAACTTTCCTCTTGATATTTCTTCTTACCAAAGATTTATGATATGACTTCTTTTACACGTTTTTACAACATTTAAATCCGATAGTCTGTCAAGGTAAAAGTAAACATTAAAAATATACTAGTACAAATCTTTCACGTACATTTTGTGTTTATGGTTGCACTTTTAAAAATGTGTCACAGAAAAAAAATAAACAAACCTTCATAACAGATTGACCAGATTTACATTTAAAAGCACCTGACTTCCATGTTTTTTTTACAAGTTGGCCCGCGGGCCGTAGTTTGCCCACCGCTGGTGTATCTACGCGCGGCTTAGCTCGCGGCTTTTCTTCCAGACGTGAACGAGTGCAAGGTGTTCCGAGGCCTCAGCTAAAAAATACATTTGTTTACATACATTTTTTTGGAATTTATGCAATTTTTGTTTTGTTACGTTAGTTCCAAAGCCTCAGCTTACAAATATACTTACGTTTTTCTTTGTATTATTGCAGTTTTTTTTACTTTACATTAGTTCCAAAGCCTCAGCTAAAAAATACACGTACGCTTTGATGGTATTATTGCAGTTTTTTTTTCGACGTTACGTTAGTCTAATAGAACGCCACCTGGATGGAAAAGTTGATAATTCGTCCGCCATGGTGTTCTATTCGAGGTTTCACGCAGTTGATTGATTTTCTGGGGCTTGTCTTCCAGACGTGAACGAGTGCAAGGTGTTCCGAGGCCTGTGCGCACACGGAAGCTGCCGGAACACCATCGGAAGCTTCAAGTGCCGCTGCGACGGCGGCTTCGCCCTCACCGCCGAGGAGAGGAACTGCACAGGTGAGCGTCAGGCCACACCCCTCACAGAGCCCCGCCTCCCCCCGCTGACCCCGCCCTCCCCGCAGACATCGACGAGTGCACCATCTCGCCCGACCTGTGTGGGCACGGCTCCTGCGTCAACACGCCCGGCAGCTTCGAGTGCGAGTGTCTGGACGGGTACGAGAGCGGCTTCATGATGATGAAGAACTGCATGGGTGAGACTCCGCCTCCTGCCACGCCCCTCTGTCGGAGCGTCACGTGACCCCGTCTCACCCCCCACCCCCCAGACGTGGACGAGTGTGAGCGGGACCCTCTGCTGTGTCGAGGGGGCACGTGTCTCAACACGGAGGGCAGTTATGAGTGCGACTGCCCCGCGGGACACCAGCTGAGCTCCGAGGCCTCCGTGTGTGAAGGTACCAGCCCACCGGCCAAATATATTCATATTATATTATATCATTTATTAAATATTACATAATATAATTAAAATAATATACAATATTTATAATTATTTGTTTTGGAATTATTGCAGGTTTTTTTTACGTTCCGTTTATTCCAAAGCCTCAGCTAAAAAATATACATACATTTTTTTGGTATTATTGCAGTTTGTTTTTTTACGTTACGTTAGTTCCAAAGCCTCTGCTAAAAATATACAGGAAAAAAAATACACATACGTTTTTTTTTAATTATTGCAGTTTTTTTTTATTTATTTATTTAGTTTTTTACATTAATTTAGTTCCAAAGCCTCAGTTAAAAAACATACAGGAAAAAAAATACACACATTTTTTTGGAATTATTGCAGTTTTTTTTTTTTTTTTACGTTACATTAGTTCCAAAGCCTCAGCTAAAAAATATACAAATCATTTTTTTTTTTGGTATTATTGTAGTTTTTTTCTAACGTTACGTTAGTTCCAAAGCCTCAGCTAAAAAATATACCGGCAAAAAATATAAACATACGTTTGACACATTACGTTTTCTTATTTTTTCACGCGTATTTTGTGCAGTGTCTTAATCTGACGTCTTTTTCTCTGCCCGCAGACGTAAACGAGTGCCAGCTTAGCGACAAAAATATACATGCGTTTTTTTTGGTATTATTGCAGTTTCTTTACGTTACGTTAGTTCTAAAGCCTCCGCTAAAAAATATACAGGAAAAAAAAACACATACGTTTTTTTGGAATTATTGGAGTTTTTTTTGTGTTCACGTTACGTTAGTTCCAAAGCCTCAGCTAAACAATATACATGGAAAGACAGATTAAAACAAGACAAAAAAGATCTTGTTACACGGTAGATTTGTTTCTGCGTTTCAGTTCTTGTTCTCATCGGCTTTAATATTAAAAAGTAGCCCGTTTCTTAAAATGAGTATACCGGAAAAAATAGATATACATACGTTTGATACATTACGTTTTTCCATTTTCTTATTTTTTCACGCGTCTTAACCTGACGTCTTTTTCTCCGCCCGCAGACGTGAACGAGTGCCAGCTCAGCGACAACCTGTGCAAACACGGACAGTGCGTCAACGTGGTGGGCACCTACCAGTGCTCGTGCGACACGGGCTACCAGGCCACGCCGGAGCGCCAGGCCTGCGTGGGTAAGTCGCCGCTTCACTAGGCGTGGACCGCGCGGAGTTAACGTGGCCTTTCTCAGACATCGACGAGTGCACCATCATGAACGGAGGCTGCGACACCCACTGCACCAACTCCGAGGGCAGTTACGAGTGCAGCTGCAGCGAAGGTTACGCGCTGATGCCCGACCTCAGGACCTGCTCGGGTGAGACGCCTGCCTCTCTAGCAGCTGATCACTACTTGAGTACAAGTGCGGATACGTCACTCCAATGCGAGTAAAAAGTCACCACTGTGAAAACGACTCGAGTACAAAGTGGTCAAATTGAGTCAAATTTTTAAATGATTGCAATTTTTCTTTACGTTACGTTAGTTCCAAAGCCTCGGCGAAGAAATATATACATACGTTTTTTTTTTTTGAAATTATTACAAATTTTTCTTTACGTTACGTTCGTTCCAAAGCCTCAGCAAAAAAATATACATACATTTATTTTGGTATTATTGCAATTATTTTTTTTTTCTTTTTGTTGCATTAGGTCCAAAGCCTCAGCTAAAAAATATATACATACGTTTTTTTGGTATTATTGCAGTTTTTTTTTTTTTTTTTTTACGTTATGTTAGTTCCAAAGCCTCAGCTAAAAATTATACATGGTAAGACAGATTAAAATAAGACCACCAACACACCAATACTTGAATAAAAGTGCGGATATGTGCTGTATAAGTCACTCCAATACAAGTAAAAAGTCACCACTATGAAAACGACAAGTCCAAAGTAGTCAAATTGAGTCAAAGTACGTAGCAAAGTATTGGATTTTAAAAGAGCTCAAGTGTTTTACTCATACTGATATAGGCTAAAAAAAAAAACTAAGAAATGTGAAAAAACTCTATTCGTGAGGTTTAATTTTCTAACACAGAAACAAAACGTTTCAAAAATGGCAAAACAAAATAAAGAACAAAATGTCAGTCTCAATCAAACTCATTTGTGCAAAATAAATAAAAATTGTGAGCTGACTTTGGTGTGATTCTCCAGTAGAGAGTAAAAGTTGCTTAAAATGTTTGAAACTTGAGTACAAAGTAGCCAAAAACGTACTTAAGCACATTTACTCAAGTACTTTGCACCTCTGCAGTTGACTGTGTACGATGCAACACATTGTTTGGGGCATTTTCGCAGACATTGACGAATGCGAAGACACGCCGGACATTTGCGATGGCGGACAGTGCAGCAACATCCCGGGAGAATACCGATGCCTGTGCTACGACGGATTCATGGCGTCTATGGACATGCGCACCTGCATCGGTAACAGAACAGCGCCACCTAGCTGTGCTTCATTCACTATTAACAAAAAGTCTTATTTAGCTAGACGCGTGATTGAGACTAGCCCTCCTGTTATGTGCGTGCTCAAACTGACCCGTTTTCAAAGTTTCAAAAGTATTTTTAAAATACTTTAAAGTCTTTTTTTTACTTTGAAACGTCTCGTGCTTGGCTTATTTGGTGTAATCGTCATATTAAAAAATATAGTGATTCAGTTCACATCTATGTACACTGCAAAAAATGCACATGAAAAAATTAGAAAATAATAGACAAAATGAGTAAAAAAGACCTAAATGAAGTAACATTATCTGCCAATGGGGTGAGAATACTTTACTCTGTGTGACAGTTTGAAACAAGACCTATTTTCTTGAAACAAGCAAATGAATCTTTCACAATTCTAAGCTAGTTCATTTGTCTTGTATGATAAAAAAAACACGATTTATGGTGTAATTTCAAGGTTTTTTGGCTCGTCAATGTATTTTTTGCAGTGTAACACCACGCTACATGTTTATGTTACAAAGATACTGTGTGTGTGTGTGTGTGTGTATTATGTCTCATTGTTGCAAAGAAACACATTTCTGATCTTTTTGACTGTTTGTAGCTTCTATTTTGTCTGAAGGGTTAAATTGACCTGAACATTATCATTGTAACACAAACATGTAGCGGACGTCTAAAGAAATATGTTCTCGACAAGCTACAGAATCTTGAAATTAGACAATAAATCTTGTTATTTTTCTTACAAGATGAATTGACTTTTTTAGGATCAAGAATAAAAGATAGTTTTGAATAATTTTCAAGAAAATAGGACTAAATTTTTTTGCTTAGAAAAAAACAGCCAAATTTGATGATATTTTACAACTTTTTTCACACAGATTTTTTGCAGTGCAGCGGTTGTTACAAATAAACTGAATCTTTTTTGTTGTTTATATGTAGATCACACTAACTAAGACCAGCAGGAGAAGTTTCAGAGTGGAAAAAATACTTTTAAGTACCGTATTTATTTTTAAACTTTTAACACGCTTGGGTCAATTTGAGCCAAGCATAATAGGAGGGTTAAATATCTCTAAAAGTCTCTCTCTCTCTCTCTCTCTATTCCGTTTGTACACAGAGAGAGGAAATGCTTGTGTTCCTAATCTTTATGTGTGTGTTTAGACGTCAATGAATGTGACCTGAATCCCAACATCTGCCTCCACGGAGACTGTGAGAACACCAAGGGTTCCTTCATCTGCCACTGTCAGCTGGGATACTTTGTCAAGAAGGGCTCCACTGGTTGCACTGGTTGAGTATATGTCTACCATTCTCATTTATGCTGGATTAAACGATATAGTGACACAAGAAATCGGAATTGTGGAATTCCCTAGTCACTGATCATAGGACAATGCAACTAAAGATTGGACACGTAGTCTCAAGCACTTTCAAACGCTACACGAGTCTCAGGTCTAAGTTAAACTCAAACTCAAACTTGTTCGTAGCGTCTATTCGTTCAAGTTTCAAGAACGATTATTTGATCTCAGAGACGATTGTGAATAGTGCCGATGACGGGATATTCATTTGACGCGATTGAACAAATGTAATGAATCGCACGAGTTAACGCGTTAACTTTGACAGACCTAATCTAAATGTATTTTTTTTAAACTCCAGACCTTCAGAAACCGTTGTCAACGTTTTAGTCTTGCTATATTATTGCAAATTAAATGTTCTCACGTTGTGTGATATTCCAGATGTGGACGAGTGTGAAATCGACGCCCATAACTGCGACCTGCACGCGTCCTGCTTCAACGTCCCGGGGAGTTTCAAGTGTCGTTGTCGTGACGGCTGGGACGGCGACGGAATCAAATGCAGCGGTGAGTGGGCGGCGCCCTCGGGTCAGGTGGTTCCGTTGCTGTCCTCTGATTGGCTGCCGCCGCTGCAGATGTGGACGAGTGTGTGACAGAAGAACACAACTGCCACCCCAACGCCGAGTGCATGAACACGCCCGGCTCGTACCGCTGCAGCTGTAAAGACGGATTCAACGGAGACGGTTTCAGCTGCTCGGGTACCAAGATCTCACCGTCTGTCTGTCTGTCTGACTGTCTGTCTATCTATCTATCTACATTATCTCTCCTCAGTCTATCTATCTATCTATCTATCTACATTATCTCTCCTCAGTCTATCTATCTATCTATCTATCTATCTATCTATCTATCTATCTATCTATCTATCTATCTATCTATCTACATTATCTCTCCTCAGTCTATCTATCTGTCTGTCTGTCTGTCTGTCTATCTATCTACAGTATCTCTCCTCAGTCTATCTATCTATCTATCTATCTATCTATCTATCTACATTATCTCTCCTCAGTCTATCTATCTGTCTGTCTGACTGTCTGTCTATCTATCTATCTACAGTATCTCTCCTCAGTCTATCTATCTGTCTGTCTGTCTGTCTATCTATCTATCTATCTCTCTATCTATCTATCTATCTATCTATCTATCTATCTATCTATCTATCTATCTATCTATCTATCTACATTATCTCTCCTCAGTCTATCTATCTGTCTGTCTGTCTGTCTATCTATCTATCTATCTACATTATCTCTCCTCAATCTATCTATCTATCTATATATCTATCTATCTATGTATCTATCTATATATGTATCTATCTATCTATCTATCTATCTATCTATCTATCTATCTATCTATCTATCTATCTATCT
>MU204413.1:10179221-10194695 GCA_017309775.1 Paedocypris sp. Pulau Singkep
CACACACACACACACACACACACACACACACACACACACACACACACACACACACACACACACACCCACACACACACACACACACACACACACACACACACACACACACACACACACACACACACACACACACACACACACACACACACACACACACACACACACACACACACACACACACACACACACACACACACACTCTCACACACACACACACACACACACACACACACTCACACACACACCCTCACACTCACACACTCTTAACGCTCACTTTTCTCCGTCAGACATCGACGAGTGTAACTTCCAGAACATCTGTGTGTTCGGCTCGTGTGTAAACCTTCCCGGGATGTTCCGCTGTGTGTGTGAATATGGCTACGAGCTGGACCGCAGCGGAGGAAACTGCACAGGTGAGGAGTCTGAGTCTGTGATGAAAGAGGAATAAGTTACAGTTACTTCTAACAAATAGTAACTGAGTAATTGAGTTACATCGTTATAAAAGCAACTAATTACCAGGGAAAGTAACTATTGCGTTACTTTTTGCGACAATTTTACTTCTTAAAACTAATTACCAGGGAAACTAACTATTGCGTTATTTTGTGTGACAAATTTCCTTCTTAAAACAAATTACCAGGTAAAGTAATTATTACGTTACTTTTTGCGACAATTTTACTTCTTAAAACTAATTACCAGGGAAAATAACTATTGCGTTACTTTTTGCAACAATTTTCTTAAACCGAATTACCAGGGAAAATAACATTTGCATTACATTTTGCTACAATTTCCTTATTTTAATTTGTCAAACAACTTGGTTGCTATTAATATTAAATATGTTAAATTAATAAAATGAACACTAAATTAAATAAATTATTATTATGAGAAAGCACAGTACAATAATCTACACTATTGTAGTATTTTAGACGCAACTTTCAAATTCAGAATATAGTAAACATAATAAATATAATATAATATAATATATATATAATATATTTTTTTATATATTTTATAATATATAAAATATTCTCATTAGTATTGTGAATAATAAAACACAATAGAGAACCAATAACTTTTGATATTTATTGCCGTTAGTAACGCCGATTATTTTTAACGCCGTTATTTTGTAGAGATTAGGTGAAACAATAGAGATTATAAAACTTGCAAATCACCAAAATTGTCAAAAACCATTTCAAATGACTAATTTGAATTGAATATAAAATTTCCCCGCTGTGGGGCAATTAAAGGCTTTTTTTTTTTTCAATTCAATTCAATTCTATTCAGAAAAATCTATAGGAACAATGTATTGATGAACCTTCAGATTTCAGAATGCTAAACCAATCAGCGTTTTACTTCGGAATGTGCATCATTATTTTATCGTAAATCGATATATGGACCAGAATTGTCTCAACGTTCCTCTCCTGTTCTCAGACATCAACGAGTGTTTGGACCCGGTCAACTGCATCAACGGCCTGTGCGTCAACCTCCCGGGCAGCTACCTGTGCAACTGCCCCCCAGACTTTGAGCTCAACCCCTCGGGCGTCGGCTGTGTGGGTGAGTCTGGACTGGTGTTGTAAAACTCCGCCAACCAAATCAAGTCGTCCTTTTGGCATCTATCCAACTATTCCAGTGATGGATCGAGCACAAAAAACGTTCAGTTGGAATTCAGCCGTTGCCCTCAAATTAAAAACCCCTAGGAAAAATAATCCTCAGCCAAAGGGATTTTTTTTTTAGGACGAGCCTCCAATTTCCGTTACGACCTGTAGGGTGATCGCACAATCTACAAACGCCAAAGGTGATTTTTGAGAGAATTGTTTTATTCTCCCTCTTTCACCAGAAGAATAAAGAGTGCCGTTTCACCACGAAAATAACAAACAAAACAAAGCTATGGAAAAACCCTCTAAATTCCCTATTTCAAACTAAAGTGGAAAAACTAAAAACAGTTTCTTCCCTAAAATCACTATCCAAAAAAAACTAGGGCTGTCAAAGTTAACTAGTTAACGCACGTGATTGATTTTAAGTGCTTAATCGAGTTACATTTTTTTAACGCCATTAATCACAGTTGCAGTTTTTTTCCCCTTTCGGTTTGGTGAAAATGCAATGAATAGACCCAGAGAGCCGCGCTAGGGTCACCCAGGTGTGGCTCATTATGATCAGAAGCTCAGAGTGATTACTTTGCGCCCTAAATAGCAGCAGGTGAAAGTGTTTAATGACAGACACTTTGAATGTTCTTGAGTGGACTTGTTAAAACTGAGACTCGACCTTATTTAGACGTTTCAACTGCAAATACGTAACTTGTTCGTCAGATTCAAATCTCTGTTCAACAAGGATTAGATTAAGACAATACTATATTTACTTACACTTATATTTAAAAACAGACATTCTAAGCTTTATGTCATTTCTTTATGTACACTCTAAGACGTGTGTTTCATGTTAGAGTGATAAGTATTTATTAAATTTGTTTTCAGCTGACAAAAAGAAGTCAAAACGTGCCTAAAGTTTTAGTTTTATTATTATTATTTATTTATTTTTACAAAAAACACAATGTCATGTTTTTATTAAGAGTGTAACCTAAAAAAATGGGGCACTTCAAACTTTCAATTGTATAACACTTATATGTAAGTCCAAAATTGACTTTTTTTGTGCGTTTTATTTTGAATAAAGAGTGACTCGACCTCGGAGGGTTAAAAAACTAAGAAGATATATTGCAAATTGAACAAAAATAATACTTATTATTACTTATTATACACCTTATTATCCATTATTTCAAGCTTTAGTCATTTAATCGCCATTAATCGCACAGGGAAGTGCGATTAACTAGTTAAACATTTTTAATCGTTTGACAGCACTAAAAAAAACACACACACAAACGAAAACAAAAACGCGGCAAAACAATAAACGCAATGCACTCAGGCTCACAAACGATTTCACAATTGGAATTTTCCACCAGTTTTCCCTACAGACTACAGCTTTCCCTCCTTTGAAAACCAAACAGGATATTGCAAACACCTGCAACAATTAGGCCACATCAATTAAGCAATTATTAAGCGTTTCTCTTTGACAGACACGCGGGTGGGGAACTGCTTCCTGGACATCCAGGACCGCGGAGACGGAGGCATTTCCTGCAGCGCTGAGATTGGTGTGGGCGTGACCCGAGCCTCATGCTGCTGCTCGCTGGGCGGAGCCTGGGGAAACCCCTGCGAATTGTGTCCGCTCCTCAACTCCAGTAAGAACTTTATTTAGCATTAACTATCCAAGAATGACAGATTTATTAGTAATCAACGCATCAATTAGGCTTGACCGATACTTAGTGACACATTTGTTAATGACGAGTGTGAAAGTCTTAACGAATCAATTCTGTTCTGTAGCGCCCTACAAATACTCATATTATTATTATTCTTATTATTCTTATTATTATTATTATTATCTCGGTGTCTTGGTTTTGATCTCTGACTTCAATTTGGTTTCCACAGCTCTACAGGACACGAGACCCTTTCTGGGTTTTCGTCAATGTTGATTAATTGTTAATCAGGCCCTCAAGGATTTCGCAATTATAATAATAATAATAATGAGTATTTTCACAGTTTTAACTGTCTCAAAGCGAACGTGTGAATATGTAAGATAATTGTTGTGTTTTATTCATTAATTAAAGTGTTTAAGTAAATGGCTGTGATTATCACTATGACTATGACAAGACAAAGACGAAAACAAAGTGGCCAGGCCAAAAAAAAAAAAAACTCTTCAACGAGGAAATTTTTACGAGAAACGATTGCGCCTTTCCTTTTTGAACGATTTTTGAATTCCTGTGCTTTGGGGGTGTAAGATTGCAAAAAAAACACTTGAAAATCTGTGTAAAAACCGCAACTTTTCCCGCACCTTTTTGAAAAAGCTAGAATTTCAGGCCGCAACAATCACAAAACAATCTCGTGCTTAATCAACCATGAACGGTTTTCACTTTAGAGGACGTCACAGAAAAGCTTAACTAATAACAAACTTCCAAACTCTTCATGAAACACAGTATGAGCTAATCACGTATTCATGCGTTGTTACGTATTAATTAACAGTGAATAACCAGCTTTACTCATGAGCTTGATCAATAGATGATGTTCATTGACAAATGTGTTACTAAGTATCGGTCATGTCCAGAGGTGTAAAGTACTTGAGTACAATTCAGGAATTTTTGTACATTTTGTAAATATACAATATGTATACATATGTGTAATATGCATAATACAATTGATTAAAAATTTAAAATACGAGGAACGTGCAAAGAACTTGAAAAAAATTCTACATTGAAACACTGAGCATAGTATTTGTACTTGTCTTAGTACTTGTACTTTATTGATTGCGTGAATTTTTTTTTTGGACTGCGTGAATTTAAAAGTTGCTTATATTTTTGATTCTCAGTACGAGTAAAGCAAAGTAGCCAAAATACGAATAAGTAAAACATTTACAATATTTATAAAATTTACAAAAATCCCTAAAGTGTACTCAAGTACTTTAGGTCAAGGTCATGCTTAATTCTGGTCATGGTTAATTCTTAACATCTGGTCATGCTTCATTAATACGTTGATAATGAATAAAGATGTTATTCATGTGAAGTTCATGCTAAAAAAAAAGGTGAGGTTATTATAAAGTGCTACCAATTGTAGACTTGTTTGTATAAATGACGTCGTGTTCGCAGCAGAGGGACCTGTTTTTTTTGTTTACACTGATTTCATTGTTCATCATCATCATCATCATCTATCGTAACTGTTCCATATATGGTGACTTCCTCCTACAGCGGAGTATAAGACCCTGTGTCCCGGAGGAGAAGGCTTCCGGCCCAACCCCATCACGGTCATCCTCGAGGGTAAGAACCTCGGTCCACAGTTCTCGCAGCTGCTTGAAATCCTTGAAAATGCTTGAATTTCAATAATGTGTTTTCAAGGCCTTGAAAATGCTTGAAAATGCTTGAACTTCTAAATCTGGATAAGTGCACGTCCTCGAGATCGGATCAGAACTTTGTTTCTGTGTCTGGTTTCACGCCACTTTTGATTGACAGACTCCGAGAGTGAGACAGATAAATAAAGTGAGTGTGTGAATAAACAGGTGGTGATCACTATGATCCAGGTCTGGTTTGCAATAGAATGTCAGATGTCTCATTTGCTACTTTAAATGAAGTTACAATACAAATTTTGCCTACAATGTCAGTAAGCTCTACTAAAATATAATGTCCATTTTTTTTCCCACCAATACCACAAAACTTTCCCCCAAAATGGTAGTTTCAGTTTGACTGTGTGTAGACAGTTTTAAACACACATGTTGCCACAACTGTACGCCGAGTTCCTACGGGTTCTTGAAACCCTCGAAAACGCTTGAATTTTGAACGAAGTGCCTGGAAATGCTTGAAAGTGAAATCCACGGTGTCTCCGACAGACATCGACGAGTGCCAGGAGCTGCCCGGCCTGTGCCAGGGGGGCAACTGCGTCAACACGTTTGGCAGCTTCCAGTGCGAGTGCCCAGCAGGCTACTACCTCAACGAAGAGACCCGCATCTGTGAAGGTCGGCCACTTTGACCTCGACCTTTGACCTTTGCCCCGCAGCATCCCCGGGATCCAAAAGTGCAGGGGTGGGCAAACTGCGGCCCGTTAAACGTTTCAATCCGGCCGCCGAACTTTACTGATTTTCGAAATTTACTGATATTGTTTTTAATGTAAATCCGGTTAATCTGTTATGAAGAGTTATTTTATTTTTTTATGTAACACATTTAAAAAAACGGAACCATAAGCACAAAATGTACGTGAAATAATTGTACCGGTACATTTTTAACATTTATTTTTATACCCTCAGTCTAGTGCTTGTGACAATTATTATGACTAGTGAAAGTGATTGACAGCCGCTTGACCAGAAAGCCTAGTTCGGCCCCTTTGTCATACGTTACAACTCAATGTGGCCCGCCAATCAAAAAGTTTGCACACCCCTGATCTGGTAGAACGAAGAGACCCGTATCTATAAAGGTCGGCCACTTTGACCTTTCCAGGGATCCAATAGTGTGTCTGATTGACAGATATTGACGAGTGCTCGGCTCACATCGGCATCTGCGGCCCGGGGACGTGCTACAACACGCTGGGTAACTACACCTGCGTCTGTCCGCCCGAGTACATGCAGGTCAACGGAGGGAACAACTGCATGGGTGAGTTACTGCTGGTCCCGTTAAATCACAAACTCAAGGCCCGGGGGCCAGATGTGGCCCGCCATGTCATACTATGTGGCCCGCGAGAGCTTAAAAGTTTTGAGTGAGTAAAAATAAATACCAAAAAAAATAAATTAAGATGCTGCGTTGACCAAAAGCTACACTCATGTGAGAGCAACAAACAAACTTGGGGTTTTTTTTGGGGTTAGTTTTATTTCCGTGTTGAATCGATATTAAAAAAAAAAACATCGCTGGTAAATGATTGTGGTTGGTTGAGACGTATAAACACGTATCATTCCGACACCCTATTGGTTTGCGCGCGGTCCATCACGCCTGCGCATCGCGCTTTGTCGGCGAAAATGCGGGTAAAACGGACGCGAAAAGTTCAAATTCTGAGCATTTGTAATGTGCTTTTCACAGTTTACCTGTCTCGAGATCTCAAAGCTCACGTGAACACTGAAAAACATCTCAGTTAGTGTCTTTGTGAGACTTTAAGAGATATGATTTATCTTACACTAGATATAAAGGAGATAATGTAATGTTGAAGCTAGATTTTCGAACATTAGAGTTCATATTTAGGTCATTATTTCATAACATGTATTTGAAAAGAATCTATTTTATCTATTTACAAGTTTTTACAGATTTATCAGCCTCCGAGAAGCCTGTGTGATTTAGTGTCTTGAGGCAGATTGCACAGAAGCTTTGTAATAAAATGCATTAATTTTCAATGTAATTACAACAATTTAATAGAACAATATAGTTCTATAATGCTATTTTTTCCCTCGCATTACTTTTACTTTTATACTTAAAAGTGGTTTTATCAGTATCAGTAACGCTACGTTTACTTTAGTAGAATATTGGGCGTTTTACTTTTACTTTCACAGAAGTACTTTTTGACTCTAGTATCTCTACTTCTAACCAAGTAGGGAAAGTGACTTCTTCTGACAGCACTGTGCGTTAGAGGCTCGTGAGCTTGACTTGGGCGTTTGGTGTGCGTCTCTCAGACATGAGGAAGAGCGTCTGCTACCGGAACTTCAACGACACCTGCGAGAACGAGCTGTCCTTCAACATGACCAAGAAGATGTGCTGCTGCTCCTACAACGTGGGCAAAGCCTGGAACAAACCCTGCGAGGCCTGTCCCACACCAGCCACCTGTGAGCATCTCAACTTCTGTAGAACCTTTCACAGATTTAATACAGATTATTATATGTACTTACACGCTGTTGGAGATTCTGATTGGTCGCACGCACAATCACACAGCAGCCTAGAACTGTAAAACTGAATTTTAAACAATGTTTAGCGTGGGAAATATGAAGCAAATACTATATTAACACAAATAACCATTCTATAATAATAATAATGAATAGTAATAATAGCTTAAACTTCTAGCGCCTTTCTGGACACTCAAGGACGCTGTACACAAACAGAAATAACTAAAAAACATACACAGTAAACAGGAAAATTAAAGAAAATTTAGAGTCCATAAGCCAGTTTAAGTGGGTTTTGAGGGCGGCAATATAAGTTATATAAAAATATTTTCTTTATGAATGTCATAAAATACTGTGCAAATATATTTATATATATAAATATTATATTCTAAAATAATAATTTAATAAAATTATTATATTCTAGATACAAACTTCTCGTTCCAGTTATTATAAACATACACACACATTCCATCAGATACAATGTATGTGAGACAAAACACATAATTGTATAACTGTAAGAGACACAATTGTTTATTGATAATTTTTTCTTAATAATGGTTAATTATTTTTTTGGAAATTTTAAGAATCCATAAAGCTCTAATCCATAAAGCTTAGATTATATATAAACTATTATTTTCAGAATTCAGAGTATTTACTTGTTTTATCCCTCATGTAGATGTTTTTTATATACATATATTTTCCTGCTGTTGTGACATGCGACTTCCCCGCTGTGGGAAAAATAAAGGCTTTTTAATGTCAAAATCAATCCAATTCAAACGAGACGCTAGTAAAATCACTCTATTCTGAATTGTTTTTTAGCCGAGTATCAGCTTCTATGTGGAAATCAAGCTCCTGGCTTCATAATCGACATTCACACTGGGAAACCCATTGGTGAGTTGCGTTTAACCACACGCTGTGTTATTAATATAGTGGTGATATTGCCGTGTCGTGCAATATTTTATTCATCCTCAAGATCATGCGATTGTTATTCCACAAGATTGTTTGAATGGTGTTGCTTAAAATCGTTTGATTGGTTTCCCTCCAGATTATTCAAGAGAGTTTAATCGTTTCTCCTTATGATCATTCAATTCTTATCCCTCAAGATCGTTCCATCATTATTCCTCAAGTTTCTTTGATTATTATTTCTCAAGATCAATCGATTGTTATATCCTCAAGATCGTTCCATCAATATTCCTCAAGTTTCTTTGATTATTATTCCTCAAGATCATTCGATTGTTATTCCTCAAAATAGTTTGAATGGTATTTCTTAAGATCGTTTGATTGGTTTCCCTCCAGATTATTCAAGAGAGTTTAATCGTTTCTCCTTATGATCATTCAATTCCTATTCCTTTAGATTGTTCCATCAATATTCCTCAAGATCATTGGATTGTTTTTCCTCAAGATTATTTATTCATTTTTCCTCAAGCTTGTTCAATCGTTGTTCCTCAAGCTCATTTAATTGTCATTCCACAAGATTGTCCCATCATTATCCCTCAACATAGTTTGAACGGTATTTCTTAAGATCTTTTGATTGGTTTCCCTCCAGATTATTCAAGAGAGTTTAATTGTTTCTCCTATTATTGATCCAGATCATTTGATTGTCATTACTCAAGTAATATTGCCGTGTGGTGAGTGTTCTCTGCTCTTCACGCCAGACATCGACGAGTGTCGTGAGATCCCGGGCATCTGCGCTAATGGAGTCTGCATCAACCAGATCGGAAGCTTCCGCTGTGAATGTCCGATGGGCTTCAGCTACAACAACATCCTGCTCATATGTGAAGGTAAAAACGTCCGAGGAGCTTTTCCTTCATCTTCTTTCCCATCAAAATGGCCGACAAAAATGGCCGACAAAAACATTTTTATGAACGCTTTCATGCCCAGAGCAGCAAAGTCCATGAATATAAACTTTTATTTACAATTGTTTGGTACACAATTTTTGTCCTTTGGAAATCATGTTGTCACGTATTGAGACGTGGATCAGCAGGGACCTTGCGTCATTGAGTTGTGTGTTTGTTTCTGGATGTTCGTTTGTAAATGTGTGGTGAGAATCAAAGACAAATCGGCACATGTGTGGACAATAAAGTTTTCCCAATCCAATCCAATGCATCAGCCACAATTCAGGTGACCATATCGTGAAACGTTTGTACGGAAAGTTATCATGACTCAAACGTGTGGTCTTGATGTCTCACAGATATCGACGAGTGCAACAGTGGAGACAACCTTTGTCAGCGTAACGCCAACTGCATCAATATCCCCGGCAGCTACCGATGCGAATGTTCGGCCGGATTCAAGCTCTCGCCCAGCGGAGCCTGCTTGGGTGAGTCGGTGGAAATCACCGCCATCGGAATGACTCATATTCACTTTGATTACGTGTAGCCAAAGCATCCCAGGCCGTACGTGTTCCTAAGATGGTTCCATCATTATTCCTCAACATAGTTTGAGCGGTATTTCCTGAGATTGTTGGATTGGTTTCCCTCCAGTTTATTCAAGAGAGTTTAATTGTTTTTTACTTATGATCATTCAATTCTTATTCCTCAAGATTGTTCCATCAATATTTCTCAAGTTTCTTCTATTATTCCTCAAGATCGTTCCATCATTATTCCTCAAGTTTCTTTAATTATTATTCTCCAAGATTGTTCAGTTGTTTTTCCTCAAGATTATTTATTCATTTTTCTTCAAGCTTGTTCAATCGTTGTTCCTCAAGATCATTTAATTATTATTCCACAAGATTGTTTAATCGTTATTCCTCAACATAGTTTGAACGGTATTTCTTAAGATCATTTGATTGGTTTCCCTGCAGATTATTCAAGAGAGTTTCATCGTTTCTCCTTATGATCCTTCAATCCTTATTCCCTCTATTCTCCTACTATTTATAAAGATCATTTGATTGTCATCACTCAAGATCCAATCAATATTCCTCAGGACCATCGAGTGGTCATTCCTTAAAATTCCCATTTGATTGCTTTTCCTCAAGACCGCTCAATCATTGAATGTTTTCATCATTTTCATTATGATATGATGGTGTTCTTTCTCGTTTCACAGTCCTGGTAGGTAAATAAGAGTCTTCGAGGTCCTGTAACAATCTCTTTTTAATTTTAGACCGCAACGAGTGTCAGGAACTCCCGAACGTCTGCAGTCACGGGGAATGCATCGACACTCAGGGCAGCTATCGATGCCTGTGCCACAACGGCTTCAAGCCCACCACAGACCACACCATGTGCATGGGTGAGTGTCCGCCACTTCCAGAAGCTCAAACCTCCAATTTAACGGTTGTGATGGTTGGATTGTTCTATCCTCAAGATCGTTTCATCATTATTCCTCAAGATTCTTTCATTTTTATTCCTCAAGATCGTTAGATTGTTATTCCTCAAGATCGTTCCATCATTATTCATCAAGTTTCTTCTATCATTCCTCGAGATCATTTGATTGTCATTCCTCAAGATTGTTCCATCATTATTCCTCAAGTTTCTTTAATTTTTATTCCTCAAGTTTCTTCTATTATTCCTCAAGATCGTTCCATCATTATTCCTCAAGATTCTTTAATTTTTATTCCTCAAGATCGTTCGACTGTTATTCCTCAAGATCGTTCCATCATTATTCCTCAAGTTTCTTTAATTTTTATTCCTCAAGTTTCTTCTATTATTCCTCAAGATCGTTCCATCATTATTCCTCAAGATTCTTTAATTTTTATTCCTCAAGATCGTTCGACTGTTATTCCTCAAGATCGTTCCATCATTATTCCTCAAGTTTCTTTAATTATTATTCCTCAAGTTCCATCATTATTCCTCAAGTTTCTTTAATTATTATTCCTCAAGATCATTCGATTGTTAGTCCTCAAGATCGTTCCATCATTATTCCTCAAGTTTCTTCTATTATTCCTCAAGATCGTTCCATCATTATTCCTCAAGTTTCTTTAATTATTATTCCTCAAGACTGTTGGATTGTTATTTCATCAAGATCATTCCATCATTATTCCTCAAGTTTCTTCTATTATTCCTCAAGATCATTCCATCATTATTCCTCAAGTTTCTTCTATTATTCCTCAAGATCGTTCCATCATCATTCCTCAAGTTTCTTTAATTATTATTCCTCAAGACGGTTGGATTGTTATATCCTCAAGATTATTTTATTCAGTGTATTATTTTTACACTTCGAGAAGCTCAACCCTCGAATGTAACGCTCACGATGCCTCTGTGATGCAGACATCGACGAGTGTGACAGACATCCGTGTGGGAACGGCACGTGTAAGAACACGGTGGGCTCGTATAACTGCCTGTGCTTCCCCGGGTTCGAGCTGACGCACAACAACGACTGCATGGGTAAGACTCTTCGCTCTCTTCACCTTCATCTCCTCACGGGTTTGTGAGACACAGACTGACTTCTGGTCTTGCGTGGTCCTCAGATATCAACGAGTGTGTGCTCCACTCCGGGCAGGTGTGCAGGAACGGTCAGTGCATCAACAACATGGGCTCCTTTCTGTGTCTCTGCACGGACGGGTACAACCTCACGCCGGACGGCAAAAACTGTGTCGGTAAGTGTCCAATGACGCCACTTGTTATAAAGGTGTACTGTATAACGTGTTTACACGAATATAAGCGCCCCCCTTGATTTTTCAGGCACAAAAAAAAAACGTATTGGTTACATTACAATAAAATTCTCTTAAGTTTGAATTCTTTATTTAACAAACCTAACTTGCGAGTCATTCTCATTGAGACTCAACTCGCGTATCATTGTACTTTGACAAAAAGTCGATTCTAGTGGCCTGATTCCAGTGGAAACTTCATTTCCCAAGATCATTTGCTCATCAGACTCCGCACATGCTCAGAGCAGTTTTTTCAGTAGACAAGTTTCAAGCTCTCTGTCTATCTGACGCTGTGTGAAGAGGAAGGATTATTATACCCTGTTTAGCAGACCCAGCGTTTTGTTTGTGTCTGTTCCTTGAATATTTTTTACTTCTTGTCCGTGTTCTTCATTTTCGACTGTTTCGACTCTTTCTGCAATGACACATTGGACTTGTTTGTAGCCGGTTGCGCTAAGCTAAGCTATTCGGTGGTTTGTAGACTCTGTTGTAATATAAATTATTGTACTGTATTTATTTAGTATAATCTTACTTCTTCTAGTGTTATTTTGTCTCTGTTAAGCATGTCTAATGTTTCTTTATTTGTCAAGACAAGTCAAGTCAACTTTTTTTATAAAAGCACTTTTAAAACAGCAGACTGACCAAAGTGCTTTACATTAAAAAGTGTCACATAATCAAAAGCACGATCACAATAAAATAAAAAAAAATATTTATTAATAAAATTACTATATAACTTTTATAATTACCATATAACTAAAAAGCACAAAAGTGAAAGGACTAAAATTAATGACTAAAATAAATATATTTCTGTTATTAAGCTAATAAAAGCTTATACTGTAGCACGTCTGCCTACCATTGTTTAACATTATATAGACGCACACGCGCCACTGCAAAAAGACGATGCGTTTCTGTTTATTTGTGATTGATCCTGACTTGAAATACGGAAAAATGGGTGCTTATATTTACGCGCATATTTGAAATCGGCGATTATAAGCACCCCAAGAGTTTATGAGTGTCAAAAATTCGAGAAAACATAGGGGTGCTTATATTTGCGTAAATACTGTAATACATGTGTATATATAATGACGCACGCATTAAAGGAGTTTTGGAACGTGTTTCCGTCTCTCAGACATCAATGAATGCGTGACTCTCCCGGGGGCGTGTCAGCCCGGAACCTGCCAGAACCTGGACGGATCCTTCCGCTGCATCTGTCCGCCCGGCTACGAGGTTCAGAACGACAAGTGTGTGGGTGAGAACAGCGGCGGATTGGCTGGGCTCCGGAGGGGGTGGAGCTGCGGCATTAACATGCTTCCTTCTCATCTTTTACCTCAGACATCAACGAGTGCAACGTGGAGCCCAACATCTGCCAGTTCGGCACCTGTAAGAACACTCCGGGCAGTTTCCAGTGCATCTGCCAGCCCGGCTTCGTGCTGTCCGACAACGGCCGCCGCTGCTTCGGTGAGATGTTTCCTCAAACCAAGTCATTTCAAACTCTTTACTGCGTTTTGTATCACTGCTGATACGCTTTGTTTATTGTCAGATTACTGGGCCTTTCAATTTTAAATTTAGTTTAAAAAAACTTGTTAATTCAAACATACACTTGTAATACATAGTTTGATCACCAGGAGGCAGCAATTAACTGCTCCATTGCTTTTCCACACCAGTGACCAAATTTTGAGCAAATTTTGAAAAATTGATTTTTTTCAGATTTTTATTAAAAAAAAAACTAGTTTTTGAGGTCTAGAGGGGGGAGAACAGTAACATTTTTTGTGATTGATTATTACACTACGTATCTTCTGGGGAGACGTGTAATTAATAAATATTACGTTGAATCGAGAAAAAAAAAATGTTTTAAGCTTACCGTCTGAAAGCCAGCAGTAAAGGGTTAAACCGGCGTCTGATTGGCTGCGCTTCTGGACAATGGACGTCTGGCATCCTTGTCTCCTGAATCGTAGCCAGAGGTGTAAGGTACTTGAGTAAATGTACTTTGTTACTTCACTTAAGTATGTTTTTGGCTACTTCGTACTTGCACTGAGTATCAAAAATAAAAATTCGTCCAATTTGGTGAAACACATTGCAGTAATTTAATGCTAAAGTGATTTTTTTGTCAAGCTAAACTCTACAGATCTGCCCTGACTATACAGTGGTATTTATAAGCATAATGTTACGAATATTAACATGGCAAAAACCACTGTGACATGACTATATTTTTGCCTATTTTTCATTGTGAATAAACGAGTTGCTTAAATTATACATTCTGCATAAAGTACATTTAGCTGTGAGTTTGTGATGCGATTTTCATTGAATTAATACATAGTTTAAGCATCACTGCATCTCTTTGTATAATTGTAGTGCAGAGAAACCGTCCTAATCACTGGAGAAGCAACTCAAACTAGACCTTGTATACTAGAGGAAGAATGTGTTTTACAAATGTTATTATATAATATATAACTTTATATAATACATATATATTTTACTAATCAGATGTTTATTTTATATCTACTTGCTAATTTAAGTGATTGAGACTGACTTTTTGTTATTTTTATCTACTTTGTTCTACCATTTGTCAAACATTTAGTTTAAATTCTGTTTCCGTATTAGAAAACAATATAGTTTGTTTTCGCATTTCTTTTTTTTTTGGGCCTATATTGAGTACGAATAAAATACTTCCTAATACTTAAGTTCTTTTAAAATGGGATACTTTGCTACTTTGACTCAAGTATTTTTGAAATTGGTGACTTGTTACTTGTAGTAATCTTTACAGTAAGTATCTGTACTTTTACTCAAGTATGGCTGTCCGGTACTCTTTACACCCTATAGCTAGTTTTTAAAGTACATCTCTTTAACGCTGGTTCTGTCCGCAGACACCCGAGAGAGTTTCTGCTTCACCCGTTTTGAAGCTGGGAAATGCTCCGTGCCCAAACCACTCAACACCACCAAGGCCAAGTGCTGCTGTAGTCTGCTGCCCGGGGAAGGCTGGGGCGACCCCTGCGAGCTGTGCCCACGGGAGAGCGAGGGTGAGGCGCTTATAACGTATGTCTTAGAATGTACATAAAGAACTGACATGAAGCTTAGAATGTCTGTTTTTAAATATAAGTGTAAGTAAATACAGTATTGTCTTCATCTAATCCCTGTGAATCTACAGCGGCGGCTTGTTGAACAGAGATTTGACGAACAAGTTACGTATTTGCAGTTGAAACGTCTAAATAAGGTCGAGTCTCAGTTTTAACAAGTCCATTCAAGAACATTCAAAACACTGTGAGATCGATGAGACAAACAAGTGTCTGTCATTAAACACTTTCACCTGCTGCTATTTAGGGCGCAAAGTAATCGCTCTGAGCTTCTGATCATAATGAGCCACACCTGGGTGACACTAGCACGGATCTCTGGGTCTATTCTTGTCACTCTGAGCTTCTGATCATAATGAGCCACACCTGGGTGACACTAGCACGGCTCTCTGGGTCTATTCTTGTCACTCTGAGCTTCTGATCATAATGAGCCACACCTGGGTGACACTA
>MU204413.1:10194795-10230354 GCA_017309775.1 Paedocypris sp. Pulau Singkep
TGATCATAATGAGCCACACCTGGGTGACACTACTGAAAGTGAAAAAACTGCAACTGTGATTAATGGTGTTAAAAAAAATACCTCGATTAAGCACTTAAAATTAATCATGTGCGTTAACTAGTTAACTTTGACAGCCCTAGTATTTATATGTTCCTCTTAGTTAAACTTTGAACTATTACAGACCGATCTATACATTAAATTGTATTTGAATATGTATTATTGTAATGTTCGCCTCGACCTTCTTAATGTAGCGAACGGTGGATTTGTTAATTCGTAACTTCAGCCTTCTTTCGACATTTCGAGAAGTGTCCGATTCTCAGCAATCGTCGTCATTTTCCGGTGGCATTTTCGTTTTCGGAACGTTTGGAAAATCCACGATATGTTGTTTTTAGTCGTAAGGAAAAAAATCGCGAAGTAGTGAATCCGCGATGGTGGAACCGCGATATAGCGAGGGTTCAGCGTACTCTACGTAATGAAGTGTCTCTCTCCTCAGCGGCGTTTCACACCCTGTGCCCCTACGGTCACGAGGCGGTGCCCAGACCGGGCGAGGGCCGCGAGGGTGAGTGCCATCAGCTGGTGTCTCTGCTGGACCGGTGCCATCAGCCTCTGCTTCCACAGACATGAACGAGTGCGTGGAGAACCCGGGCATCTGCGGCAACGGCCTGTGCATCAACACCGACGGATCCTTCCGCTGCGAGTGTCCCTTCGGCTATAACCTGGACTACACCGGCGTCAACTGTGTGGGTGCGTGGCACTGTTCGTTTGCTTGAGGAAATATTTTCGTCTTTGTCAACGACACTTTTTCCCTGACGAAAACGAAAAGAGAACTATATAGAGACTCCCGCTCAGGGACGAAAACTTCAACTAGGTTTTTTGACACTTTCGTCAACGACACTTTTTCCCTGACGAAAACGAAACTGACGAAAACGAAACGAGAACTATATAGAAACTCCCGCTCAGGGACGAAAACTTTAACTACGCTTTTTGACACTTTCGTCAACGACACTTTTTCCCTGACAAAAACCCTTTTGCCTTTTCTTTGACTGCAATGCTGTGGTTTTCAGTCGACTAAAATTAGACTAAAACTAAAACAAAATTAAGATGACTATATTGGGACTAAAACCTAGTAAAGTAAAAAGACTACGACTAAAACTAAATTAAAAGTCTTTGTCAAAATGACCACTGGTGCGTTTGGAGAGATGGTGATAGTGATTTACCTAGGCCGTTTGGAGAGATGGATCTGGTGTGGAGTGATAATGGTGGACGTCTCTCTTCTCTCACAGACACAGACGAGTGCTCCATCGGGAACCCGTGTGGAAATGGCACGTGCACTAACGTGGTTGGTGGTTTTGAGTGCTCGTGTCAGGAGGGTTTCGAGCCTGGACCAATGATGACCTGTGAAGGTATGATGAAGATGAGTGAACGAGTGATGGACACTTGGTAGGTGAATGGGTTAGGCAAGGGGTGGGCAAACTTTTTTGGTTGGAGGGCAAGGCGGTTGCGCAGGGCGCAGGGAACAGCTGATCAGTGACGTCAGTGTAGGAACTTCTGAGCTGTAGACTGAATTTTCAGAACAACGGCAGCAACTTTGCTGATTAAAACGGGACAGAAAAAAAGGGAAAATAAACGGTATCTACCGTATTTATCTACATTATCAAAAAATCTGCAGAATCCGCACCTTTGTATAAGCCGCATGGTTCAAAACCTGAGAAAAGTAGCGGCTTATAGTCCAGAAAATACGGTATAATCCTCTCACCCTCCGTCTGACCCCTCACCCATCAGTCCATCCATTCTTTCACCACTCCACCCCTCCACACATTGGTTTTGCTCACTAGTCCAGACTCATCCATTCACCAATCTGTCTGTCAGTGACGTATGTTCTAACGCGCATGCTCAGCGCGCACTGTAGGAACTTCTGAGCTGTAGGAAGAATTTTCAGAACACCGTGTTAAAATGCAGGTCAGGAAAGAATCTATTTAGTTACATACATGTACATTTACAATTCAAAATGGTTCATAGAGCGGATGCGACTTATAGTCCAGAAAATACGGTATTACGATGTGCGATGATAGAAGAAATACGATGCACTCGTTGGACAGATTGGCGAAGGAGTGAGTGAGCGAGTGAGTGAATGTAAAACCCTCCTTGTCCTTGTGTGATGAACTCTAGACGTTAACGAATGCTCGGTGAACCCGCTCCTCTGCGCCTTCCGCTGCGTCAACACCTTCGGTTCCTACGAGTGCATGTGCCCCACGGGATACGTGCTGCGTGAAGACAACAGGATGTGCAGAGGTGAGAAAGAAAAATAAAGATCTACCCATACGTGTCCAACCTCCAGAAACGTGGCTTGGCTGGATTTGAGAAGAATCTTGAGTCATACTTGAGTAAAAGTATCGATATTCATTGTAAAAACTACACCATTACAAGTCACCAGCTTAAAAAAAGACTTGAGTAAAAGTAGCAAAGTATCCAATTATAAAAACCCACCAAAAATGTAAAAAAAAACTCATTGTTACACTGTTACATTGTTACATTGTTTCAAAAGTGGTGCAACAAAGTAAATAAGAACAAAAAGTCAGTCTCAAATCCAACTCAAATGGGCAAAAAATAAATAAATCTTGACTGGATTGGATCGGAATCTAGGGAAAAAAAAAGTGATTGTTTTTCAGACCAGGACGAGTGTGCCGAGGGCATCGATGACTGCGCCTCCAGGGGCATGGCCTGCAAGAACCAGATCGGCACCTTCATGTGCATCTGTCCGCCGGGCATGACGCGGCGTCCTGACGGAGAAGGCTGCATGGGTGAGAAAAGCAGCTGTGTGAATGTGTCTGACACTCTAAAGATAGACTCGAGACTCTTCTGTTGCCGTTGTGGGCTGGAAGACCCTTGGTGAAGAACCAGCGTTTTCTTTCTCCACGTTGCCGTGACATGGAAAACAATTCATTCAGAGTTTTCTGTACGGTCGACCCTTAATTGCTCAAACGTCGTTTTTCTGAAGCGCTAAGGCCAAAACTGCAAAATTCCATCCGTGACAAATCTACCCATGTCGTCTACACTGCAAAAAATGCACATGAAAGAACAAGGAAATAAAAAACAAAAAATGAGTAAATAAGACTTAAATCAAGTAAAAAAAATCAGCCAATGCGGTGAGAAAATTGTATTATTTTCTGGAAACAAGCGTAATAGTCTTTTACTAAGCCAGTACAAAACCAATTCTAAGCCAGTAAAAGCCTTTTTTTCTTGAAACAAGCGTATTAATATTTCACTCTTAATTCTAAGCTATTAAAGGCCTGAAACAAGCGTCTTTTACCCTTAATTCTAAGCCAGTAAAGGCCGATTTTCTCGAAACAAGCGTATTAATCTTTTACTCTTATGTCTAAGATGGTTCATTTATCTTGTCTAGTAAAAAAAACATGATTTTCAAGATTTCAAGATTGTTGGCTGGTCAAGAATTCATTGTTTTGACTACTTTTCAGTTAAAACTGTAAAAATGTGTTTTAATTAGTTTGAATAAAATGCTCAGATGGCGCACGTGTCTCGCTTCACTTCGCAAACCTTCATTTCCAACTTTTCCAGACCTGAACGAGTGTCGCACCAAGCCGGGCATCTGCAAGAACGGGCGATGCGTCAACACGGTGGGCAGTTACCGCTGCGAATGCAACGAGGGATTCGAACCCAGCGCCACGGGCACCGAGTGCATGGGTAATGCCCACCGACCAATCACAGCACACCAGCCACCAACACCAATCACAAACTTTTTAGTCGCCACTTTAAACCGAGTCACTTTTTAGACACTTCAATCGAGTCACTTTTGTATATTAGTCTTCGACTCACTTTGAGTTGTATTTTTTTATTTTTTTTTTTAATCTCGGAATATTTGTATTTTATTCATATTTTATTTTCATATCTTGTTTTTATTGCATTTTTATTGTTTTTTTTAACCTCTTTGCTATTTCCTTTGCACATTTTGAATACCATATTTTATTTTATAGCGTATTATTTTTATTGTTTTTTTTTTTACCTCTTTGGTATTTCCTTTGCACATTTTGAACAGCATGTTTTATCTTTATACCCTGTTTATCGTTTTCTATTTCTTTATCTTTTTATTGTATTTCCTCCCTGCACATTCTGTTGTATCTCCCCCATCACTAGGTTTTAAGCTGGAACGACCAAAAAAACACATTTCACTACATGTTGTACCACGCATAATTTGTATGTGACCAGGTGTAAGAAGTACCAGACAACCATACTTGAGTAAAAGTACAGATACGTACTGTATAATTTACTCCAATACAAGTAAAAAGTCACCACACTATAAAAAAAGATTTGAGTCAAAGTAGCAAAAAATCGAATTTTAAAAGAACTTTTTTTTTTTCAAAAAAAATAAAAAAAATAAAAAAATACAAAGAAATGTGAAAAATGTTTTATTTTCTAATACAGAAACTAATCCATGTTTCAAAAATGGTCAAACTAATGAAATAAAGAACAAAAAGTCAGTCTCAATCAAACTCCAATGTGCAAAATAAATAAAATAAATCCTCTACAATAAAATCCTGGTAAATATTCACGTCTCTAAGTCGCGTTCATGTGGTTTGTAATTCACAATTAGCTTCCAGTATCTTCAGCAGACGACAGATGGCAAAATCACCTCGTTCACCCAAGAAATGAACAAAAAAAATTGATTATGATTTGTCGCGCACAATCACAATGTAACGAGTAACAGTAAGTGTCAATTCAAATGTAGTGAAGTGAAAAGTACAGTTGCTCAATCAGAAATGTAGTGGAGTAGAGAGTAAAAGTTGCTTCTATTTCTGATACTCAGTACAAGTACGAAGTAGCCAGAAACACACTTCAGTAAAGTAACCAAGTACATTTACTCAAGTACCTCACACCTCTGGATGTGACCAATAAAATGTGAATTTGAATTGATGTGTGGCACCTGTGCTTGGCAGACAACAGGAAGGGCTTCTGCTTCAGCGAGGTCCTGCAGACCATGTGCCAGCAGTCGTCCACCAATCGCAACACGGTCACCAAGTCGGAGTGCTGCTGCTACGGCGGGCGTGGCTGGGGTTCTCTGTGTGAGCTGTGCCCTCTGCCTGGCACCGTGCACTACAAGAAGATGTGTCCTCTGGGCCCCGGCTACACCACGGACGGCAGAGGTGCCCACTACACCTACCTCACGCATCAGAAGGATCGGTGTATTATAGTGTATTCATTATTAGGATTATATATTAGTGTCGAGCCAGCTTGTGATGTTCATATGAATGTTTTTAAAACGTACCGTATTTACGCGAATATAAGCACTCTTCATTTCGAATTTTCGACGATCAAAAACTTGGGGATGCTTATAATTGCCGCTTTCAAAAATGCACTATATTTTTGCATATTTCTAGTCAGGAGCAATCACAAATAAACGGTAATACATGTGTGTGTGCGTCTTTAAATAATGGTCGGTAGGCAGACGGGCAAATAGTAAGCTTTTATTGGCTCAATAACTGAAATAAAGAAATATTAGACACGACGCGACACTTAATAGGGACAAAACAACACTGGAAGAAGTAAGATTAAACTAAAACGGTCAGAATCTTTTGAAAAGATAGACCATATTTGTTCCGGTTGATCCCCGCTATCGGCTAATTGCTAGCGCCTGAAAACGACTCTAGCTCACAAAAACTTCAGCGCAAAAAGAAAACGGTTCACAACGAAGAACACCGGAGTCAAACACAATCTAATGGCTGTGTCTGCTGCACAGAGAAAAACACTACTGTTCTGATGTTCTGAGTTTTAAAGACTAGAGTAGATTTTTCAACTGTTTAATTTTAAAAGCTCAACTATTTAATTTAAAACTATTATTCAAGCAAAAGTGATACAAATCACAAGTTAGGTTTGTTAAATGAAGAATGAAAAGTATTTTTTAAGAAAATCAAATATTGTATTTTAACCAGAAATGTTTTTATTTTGTGCCTGAAAAAAATTCTGTTCGATTTTTCAGATAGAAGAAATACAAGCAAAAAGTCTTACAGAAGAAATGTTCTGTTATCCTGTTAAAAATCTGCTTATATTCACCGAGCGCTTATATTTGCGTAAATACGGTACTTATACAATATATCTAGCTGAAATATATAAAATATACGTAGACAATATATCTAGCGGACAAAACATATTTGTTTAATTTGACACGTTTCGACAACATGTTTTGATCAAATTGCTGAGTCATGCCATGTCATACGTCGTTTTTTCGCACAAATCTCGCGTCGAGTTTGCGTTTCCATTTGGCACGTGTGTGTTTATTCTCGCAGACATCAACGAATGCGAGGTGATGCCCGACCTGTGCAAGAACGGCCAGTGTATAAACAGCGTGGGCTCGTACCGCTGCCACTGCGACGTGGGCTACACCAGTGACTTCAGCGGCACTTCCTGCGTCGGTACGTCCTGCGCCGCAACCCTCCGCGTCCTCACGCTCCTCACCGACGCTTTCCTTCTAGACACGGACGAGTGCGCCCAGTCCCCCAAACCCTGCAACTTCCTGTGCAAGAACACGGAGGGCAGCTACTCCTGCTCCTGTCCCAGAGGATACATCCTGCAGCCCGACGGCAAGACCTGCAAAGGTTTGACGCACCTTTCCCCTCAGCGAGGATGATCTCAGCGACGTGGACTTTCACACATACTGACATTCCCGGCCAGTGCTGTCAGAAGTAGTCACTTTGGTTACTTGGTTGCAAGTGGAGATATAAGAGTTAAAAAGTACTTCTGTGAAAGTAAAATGCCCAATATTCTACTTAAGTCAAAGGAGCGTTACTAATACTGATAAAACCACTTTTAAGCATAAAAGTAAAAGTAATGCGAGGAAAAAATAGCATTATAGAACTATATTGTTCTATTCAATTGTTGTAATTACATTGAAAATTAATGGATGTTATTACAAAGCTTCTGTGCAATCTGCCTCAAGACACTAAATCACACAGGCTTCTCAGAGGCTAGTATTCTATCTTATTAGTTTGAGGCATAGAAGACACTAAGAAATGAAAGATAAAATTAGTTTAGATGTGATCTTTCACTTCAGCAACTTAACCTGTTCTTTTGCTTAAAGTGCCAAAATCGTGATTTTTACTAATAAATGATACTAATAAAATAGATTATTTTCAAATACATGTTATGAAATAATGACCTTAATACGAACTGTCATGTTCTAAAATCTAGTTTCAACATTATATTATCTCCTTTATATCTAGTGTAAGATAAATCATATCTCTCAAAGTCTCACAAAGACACTAACTGAGATGTTTTTCAGTGTTCACGTGAGCTATGAGATCTCAAGACAGGTAAACTGTGAAAATCACATTACAAATGCTCAGAATTTGAACTTGAGCTTTACACACGGTCACTGCGCCTCACACTTGTCCCGACTGGCACGATATGTTGAACATTCGTTTGCCGTTTTACCCGTATTATCGCGTCCGTTTTACCCGCATTTTCGCCGACAAAGCGCGATGCGCAGGCGTGATGGACCGCGCGCAAAAAAAAAATAGGGTGTCGGAATGATACGTGTTTATACGTCTCATCCAACCACAATCATTTACCGCCGTGATTTGTCCGAATGTTTTTTTTTATATCGATTCAACACAGAAATAAAACTAAACGGCAACGCGGCTGGTTTTGAAGAAGTAACGAATAGAAAGTGCCGATATTTGCTTAAAAAAATAAGAAGTAGAAAGTAAACGGAAAAATACATACTCTAGAAAAGTAAAAGTAAGCTAAATTTCTACAAAATTCCAGATAAAGCGCGGAGAATTTCAGAGCGCGCTGACGTCACACACTGCTCTGAGCCAATCAGAACATTCTGGAGTGGGTCAACAAATTCTCAAAAAAAACCCTCAATTCTCGCGCGCTCATTTCGCACTTTCGCGGGTCTAGCCGTTCAAAAGGTATAATAATAATAAGAATTTATAAAAATTCTGGTGTATAAAGACGTTTGTCACCACATTAAAGGAACAGTTAGTAACGCCGTCACGTATGAAACAATTACCGCCGTTATTCATGTTTACAAAGGCGCAGCTGTTTAAAGCGAGTCGGCAGTTGATGATGTCACCGAAAATAGTGGGATTTTGAAACCGCTGTGTGAATAGTTCTTTACCGGTAAAAGGCTGGAATGGCAGCGCTTGTGTGTCTTTACCGGCAATTTTTCCTGCATTTTACCGTCATTGCTGTGTGAAAGCGGCTAATAGCTTGCATTTTTTAAACCCTCATTACCGTCCAAGCTGAAACGCTGCTCTTTTTTCCCCCTCAGACCTGGACGAGTGCTCCACCAAACAGCACAACTGTCAGTTCCTGTGCGTCAACACGATTGGCGGCTTCACCTGTAAATGCCCCGCGGGCTTCACGCAGCACCAGACGGCCTGCATAGGTGAGTCCCGTCTAAATTATTCACCCTCTTATCCGCAGCTGAAACGCTCTCTGCGTTTATTCCCAGACAACAACGAGTGCAGCAACCAGCAGAACGTGTGCGGCTCGCGCGCCTCCTGCATGAACACGCCCGGAAGCTTCAACTGCGAGTGCCAGTCTGGCTTCTCACTGGACTCTACGGGAATCAACTGCGATGGTTGGCCACTAGAACCAGTGCTTTCAATCTTGAGATCTTCTTGGCTTCCGGAGACTTTGACGTTTTCGAACTCGGAAGCAGAATGTCATATTTGATTCCTTTTTTTTTGCCTTAAGTAAAATTAGCCTGGGGAGCTTAGATAAGGTTATTGTAAGTGTTGTAGATCCCGCCTGAAGACATGGAAAATTCTAATTCAGATTCAAATTGTATTTTTCACATACAAAATATGCGTGGTACAACATGTAGTGAAATGTGTTTTTTTGGTCGTTCCAGCTTAAAACCTAGTGATGGGGGAGATACAACAGAATGTGCAGGGAGGAAATACAATAAAAAGATAAAGAAATAGAAAACGATAAACAGGGTATAAAGATAAAATATGCTATTCAAAATGTGCAAAGGAAATACCAAAGAGGTTAAAAAAAAAAAAATCAATAGAAATACAATAAAAACAAGATATGAAGATAAAAATGAAATATGAATAAAATACAAAAATTCCAAGATAAAAAAATACAACTGAAACGCCGAAGTGAGTCAAAAACAAATATACAGAAGTGACTCGATTGAAGTGTCTAAAAAGTGACTCGTATTAAAGTGGTGACAGATTTAAAATCTGTTGCTGTCCAGAATGTAATTTGAACTTCTTCATTAGCTCATTTTCTCACAGCAATGCCGGTAAAATGCAGGAAAATTATCAGCAACTTTATCGACTTTACAGGCAAATACTGTTCACACAAGCGCTGCCATTCCGGCATTTTACCGGTAAAAAACTATTCACAAAGCGTTTTCAAAATACCGGTATTTTTAAGGTATGGACTCGCTTTAAACAGCTTTGTAAACATGAATAACGGCGGTAATTGTTTCATACGTGACGGCGTTACTAACTGTTCCTTTGACATGGTGATAAATTTCTTCATCCGTCCGAATTATTAGAAGCGCGTTGATTTCGCTGTCGATTTAGTTGAAGAACACTTCCCACTGTGATTTTGTAAACGGCGAGGAGGAAATATTCTGTGACATCATCAATGGCGACACCTTTTAAACCGCTGCACCTGCGTACGCGCAAACTGAGAACGTGAGAAATGAGCGCGCGACCTTCGTCAGAATGTTCTGATTGGAACATCGTCAGCGCGTACTGAACTTCTGCGCTCTAATTCCGGATATCTTCGTTCTGTGTTCACACAGGGCAGGTTTCTGGTAATTTACCGGCATTGTTAAAAATGCCGAAACAAATTTGCCGGCATTTGTCTTTTCACACATGCTGCATTTTACCAGCATTTTCCCGGCAAATGTTGCATGTGTGAAAGGGGCTATTGGTTCAAAATCCAGGTCATCGTCCGGTAATTTACCGGCATTGTTAAAAATGGCGAAACAAATTTGCCGGCATTTGTCTTTTCACACATGCCACATTTTATATTTTAAGATTTTGTCTCTTGCAGATATCGACGAATGCGGCGGAAACCACCGTTGCCAACACGGCTGCCAGAACATGCTGGGTGGATACCGCTGTGGCTGCCCGCAGGGTTACGTCCAGCACTATCAGTGGAACCAGTGTGTGGGTGGGTGAGCCACCAGGCCCGTACTAACACGTTTACACTGCAGGTCTTCATGCACAGATCCGATTTTTTGACTGCATCTGATTTTTTGGCCCGTCTGTTTACATTCACTATAGACACGCCTTGTATGCGATATCTGTGTTTACACTCGTCTCCCGCCTAAAATCATTCCACTGGCTTTCACCATCATGAGCGCAATGACTGACCTTCGAATGTTGCGTATGTTTCTGCTAATCCAGCTTCTCCAAAATCGGCAAAAATACACCCGACTGCAATTGATAAGGCAAAGAAAGAGAAAGCGGATTTTTGATGTTTTCAACATCGGTGTCCCGACAAGTGTGGGAAAGACAAAGGAGGCAGAAATGGTGGAACCAAGTCCAGTTCTTTGACGAAAGGGAACGGGTACAGGATTTTCGATTAAACAAGACTATATTTGAGTATCTTTGTGATCAGCCACGTCTCTGTCATAAGGACGCCTCGTTAAGAAAATCGTGCAGGTGCGAAATGATGACGTTTAACGCAGTTCGTCGTAGAACAGTGACGTAATTGACCGGGGAATTGTATTTGCGTGTTTAGACACAGGTCGGATGTCCAGATATGTATCTGATTTAAAACCATACTTGGAAGATCGGACGCGCGAAAAAAAAAAAAAAAAAAAAAAATCGGATCTCCTGCGTACGTTTCTGTTTACACGTGTGCATCGAATTCCGATCAGTGTCAGATGCAGGCGAAAAATCGGATTTTTTTCCGCCAGTGTAAACGCAGCCAAAGGAACTTGCAAGGGTTTCTGGATTCACAGTTCTCATTCCTGTGTCCTTCAGATGAGAACGAGTGTGCTGGCAATCAGGCCTGTGGGTCGGCGTCCTGCTACAACACCCTGGGCAGCTTCAAGTGCGTCTGTCCGTCAGGCTTCAACTTTGAAGCGGCGGCGGGCGGATGCCAAGACGTTAACGAATGCTCCGTGGGCAGTAACCCCTGCAGCTACGGCTGCTCCAACACAGACGGGGGGTACTTGTGTGGATGTCCCGGAGGCTTCTATCGAGCAGGGCAGGGGTGAGTCTCCAGTCTGCACCATATATCTCAAGACCTTTACTATCTTCTGGATGAGGCGACTGATCGATGCGCTGCACTCTAAAGGCCGAGTTCTGAACGTAGCAATGACTCACGGTGACTTTCAGGGGTCGGATTTGAGGCGACCCGAGAGTTCAATCTTTAAACAAATGGCTGCTGGTTTGATTTCCAATAATTCCACCACCGCGCCAACAGCCTTTTGAAACCTTCAGTACCCACACGCAATTTGTGGAAACTTTTGCGAGGTGAACTTCTAGGAAAGGTGCTTTCTAGAGACAGGGTTATTTAAATTTATCTCCGAGTAAATACTCCAGCCCTGAGTAAGATATTTTACTCCTGAGCAATGCAATGTCGCCCACTAATGTGTCTTGAACAGATAGAATCCTCGAAAAAAAAAAAAACGACTACGAAATTGTAACCTTGCAATCTTCCCCATCTAGTCACTGTATCTCAGGAGTTGGCTTCCAAGGTCAGTTTGCCTCTGAGGGAGAGGAGGAAGAGGAAGCGCTGTCACCCGAGGCCTGCTACGAATGCAAGATCAACGGAGACCTGGGGAAAAATGGCCGCCATCGCCGCAATGTTGGCGACAATGAGCTCAAGGTGACTTCTCAGTTCGCAAATGATTGCACTTTTACTTGAGTAACCTAGATTTCACTTTGTATTTTGGTGACCCTTTACGCTAGTCGTTTGTAACCCTGCCTGTAACCCCACAGGAGACGGTGAGCATGGCCAGTATGGACGTCCACACCTCCATCCCCATGAACCTGAGCCTGGCGCGTCTGCAGAACAAAGAGCCTCTGCTGGAGCTGCTTCCTGCGCTGGAGCCGCTGGAGCATCACGTGCGCTACGTCATAACGCACGGCAACCAGGGCGAACACTTCCGCCTGCTGGAGCGCCGTGACGGGAAGACCGTTCTACGACTGGGCCGGAAGACTCCGAGTCCCGGCTCGTACCGTCTGGACATCGCCAGCTTCCCCTTGTTTGGCCCGCGCAAACTCCAGCAGCTGGAGGAGCAGCACGACAGCGACTATTTACTGGGCGAGATCGGGGAGGCGCTGCGCATCAAGCTGCACATCCACCTGCACTGAGACTGACCCTTGACCCCTGACCCCTGACCCCGTGCTCTTCGTCCCGGAGCATCAGCTCAGAGAGACTGTGTCCGTTGTGTTTCGTGCTTGTTTTTATCCCTTATTCTTCGATGTCAGCACCGACCAAAAGTGGTAGGCGTACGTTAGCATTAGCTGCTAACGTCAGCGCCGGCATTCTCAAGCAGTCGCGGAAAACCATTTTCACCGCGGCATCACATTTCCGATCAAAGCAAAACACACAAGGTTTTAAGCTACTATGCACATAAAATGCTGCGTTATCGACCGCACGACACGCGATTAATTACGAGCGTCAGCTAATCAAAGTGACGTTTCTGCGATCACTTTGGGTCAACGTTTCGTCCAGTATTTAGTGTAAATCACCAAGTATTATGTATAAAGAAAAGCAACCAATGTCTCTGAAAAGGACACAGTGTGTGTCGCAAATCTTCAGGTTTAAGCGAAAGTCAGACGGATGGGAAACGCTCGCTGCGGCTCTCGAATCTCAAACGATTTTTCCGGAGTGTTTGCTTCAGCTGCCACATCGCGTTACCTCACCTCACACGCACACACATCACGACTCAGCGCACGCAGGTGGTGCTAAACGCTAACGATTTGCACTGCGACTTTAATCAGGGAAGTTTCATTTCCGAGGGTTTTTGAACATGCGCTCCGAGGCAGAGAAAGACGTCTGGAAACAGTTTCTTTCTCCATTCTGGGTTCAGTTGCGTTTTCGACAAAGTGGATGGAGAAAGATCTGGTTTTGACGGCCGTGTGGTGTCAATGGTACATGGTGATCTGGCAACCCGTCCTCTACAACACTGCAAACACAACTAGAGAACGCTCATCCGAATCGTTTCCTACTTTCTACGCAATTTCAAGGTGCTAGAATTCCAACTGTATTACAAGCGAGCTTGACCACAAACGTGACTTTTTCTATTCGTGTGATTTGTTTTTTTTTTTTTTTTTGTCTAAATGCTGATCAATCAATATCGAAATGCGTGTTGAAAATTCAATTGTATATTTTAACGTGAAATGTAGATTTTGTCTGTCCGTTTTTGTACTCTCAAGCATCAAGACTGCTAAACCAAATATTTACTTGTACGCGTTAGATTACTAGCCTTTAGAAGCTGTCGACGTCCAAAAATGATCGTTGTCCTGAGAGAACTTTAGCCGAGCACTACGTGACAATTGCCACTGTTTACATGAGGTCGTCTTTAAGCAATAATTCATCACTAGAAATCCACCTCAGACGGTTTCTCGAAGCCTGTTTCCAGAATTCAACTTTGCGATGTTTTACGCATCCGCTGCGAAATTGACCGTTTTCCGATCATCAAACTGCACTGTACAACAGACGAGCTCTGTTCACGCATATCCATTCGCCGGACAACCTTTGTATACCTTCATTTATCTTCTAGTCGATGCCACTACATGTAAGAAAACGAATGTGCGTGACTGTACTGTATGTCAAAAATGTGCAGCAAACTTGAAATATGGGCATCGAGCTACAGATGCAACGTTAAGACCAAAGATCTTGGGTGCTCGGGATGTTGAGGAATTCTGAGGTGCTTCCGGAAACATATGCAGATGTTTTTTTTCCCTTTTGTTTTTTTTTTTTTTGAGCCATGAAGATCCATGAGCATGGCGTCCTGAGCACCACATACACTGAAAATCATTGTGTTCATTTCTCAGAAATCAGTCTTCATTTGTTCAATCCAAAAGATTGACGCCATTTTTTTTGTCCGTAATACATCTGTTCAAAACGTTATGGCAATAAATCGTTTTGGGTTTTATTTTTACACGTGTTTTGCAGTTTTTCTCTTCTCATTAAAGTGTGCTCCAGGATGTTTCTACCAACCTCGTAGGCGTTTTCGACAAGAGCATTGATGCAGAAACGGACCATTGATCCTGAAAGTGCAAAGGAAGCCCCGCATTACCTGTAATTCAAGACGTGAGATAGGTTAGGTGAATAAATGGCTTTATTTAAAACCAAAGTGAATTGGGAAAATTTCCAAAAACGATTTACAAAACTCACAGCCGTGCCAGTTTGTGTCTCCTGGCAGCTTCTCAACACTTCACTGCTCTGTCAGCGTAAATCAAACAACAAGACCGCTGCAAAATTTTAAATCGCCTGCAAGCAAAAAGCAAGTCTGAAACTAGATATAAAAATACTCGAGTTTTACATCTTGAATTGCTCTTAATTCACAAGGAATCTAGAGAGATGGGCAGGTTAGCAATAACAAACCAGCTACAGGCGTCTTGAGGCGGAAACATATGGCTTGTGTTCGTCTAGACTACTACAGGAAGTTCTTGAATCTTAAAGGGATCTTTGCTCCTGTACTTGCGGAGCTAATGAGGCTAATGACGCTTCCAAACAAAAACCAAGTGTGGCTTTCACAATCGTGCAATGACATTATGCCAAAGTGGACAAAGAATCAAGTCAAAGTTTTGTGTTGGTCGTTTTATCGCAGCTAGCGGACTAATGGAGTAAGAGGTTTCTGAACAAACACACAAACGAAAGATCCTCGAAAGAGAGACTTGGAAATGTCAAAGATCACAATGTCAAAGTTAAATCTACACTAAAGGTTTCTTAAAAACAGATCGACCAATCAGAAGCTCACAGTGAGGGTTAAGAAGAGCGACAAGACCATCCCACACTTGTTTGTCGACCTGAGCAATCATCTACAGCTAAAGGGACAACCCCAATCTGGTAGGACATCTTTCAGACTTGGCAGAGAAACCCACGTAATGGCTTTTACGGCACAACACCGTCTTCCCTGGGAATTAAAGCGTCGATCCGATGCGAAGAGGAGTATTGGTCAACAGGTTGAGGAATCAGCCAAGGCAGTGGGGTGAGTTGGCCTGCTCCGGCTCTACGTCTACACTAGAGCGTAGTCAAACTGACCCCTCTCGAATCCCTCCTTATGGTCCGTCCAAGACGAGGCGGGCATTCTACTGTAGGGGTCCAGCAGGATACGGAAGCAACGCACCAGCAGGAAGATCAGAAACAGCATCAGGAGGCCCACGAAAGCCAACGCCGTCCTTTGTTCGGCATCCCCGCCCAGTGGAGGGCTGCTGGGCGCCCCTGCGAGGGACGGCCCGGGGGATAGCAGCTCATAGTCCAGCGTAGAAGCATCGCTCATCCTCCCAAACGCACCGCGGCAAAACTTGCAGACGGTCTGGGCCGTGGGGTGGGCGGAGAAGTTGGCCAGATTGGCACGGCTTTACCGCGGTCAAGTTCGAGTTCATTTATGTAGCGCTTTTCCTAGTCCGAGACCAACGCAGAGACGCAACAAGAGAAATGTCGATTCTTTATATGTGTTTTAAAATTTGGGGGAGGGGGGGGTCAGTTAAAAAGGAAAAACATATGGCTGTTGTTGTTCAGACTATGGGCTATGAGCAGAAGAGCATGCTAGATTGCGACAGTGGCTAGAAAAAAATCAAATCAAATCAAATAAAAAATTCTACCCGCGGGAGCTTGTTTGACCGCGTGACGTGACCTGACACGAGTGGAGCAGTCGGGATGGAGTCAGGCCCTCAGAATGACACGGCTGTTTATTTCAGACCTGTCAAATCCAATCCCAGCCACACTCGGCTGTCGATGCCACATGACACAACAGGCTGCCACGTTGAATAAAGACACAACTCGCGCACTTGGGGTTTTTTCGGCCCGTGTGTTGTTTTCCGCCGCGGGGAGGCGGCTAATTGGATCCAGATGGGACACGGTGTGCAGGTGTCGTCACTCCGCTCTAACGCCTGCGATCAGTCCCGCCGCACATTTTCCTCGTTGAAAGTGGCAGGGAACGTCTAATCAGATCAGAAGGTCGCTGGATCGATAAGCGGCATTCGTTGAGCCATTCGCAGAAGTGCAAATCCGGACGACGATTTTATGAGCGGGTCGGTCCAGTAGACGTGCGTTAATCTGATGAGTCAGTGGTGATGTGTTCGCCTCCTCGCAGGCACAGAAGCGCTAAAGAGCTGTGAGGAGGCTGCGATCGATGAAGTTCACAAGCTTCGGTCCGAGCCGCTTCAATCTGATAACAGACGAAACAAATTCGGTTAGTCCTTTGAGGCAAATAGACCAGAGAATCTACACTCTAAAAAAAGAAAATTCTTTGTCTTGTGTTCACTGGCTGTCATGCTGTTCTGTCTAGCACAGGGGTCGGGAACCTTTTTGGCCGAGAGCCATAAACACGGCATATTGGTAAAAATGAAGTTCAAAAGCGCCTACCTAATACAAATCTATGCATATTTGTAAAACCAATAAATGCAGGACAACAAGTCTTTCAACTCGTTTTGATAACTTTGTTTGATATTCTGTTATTATATGTAAAATGTCTTAATATTTGTGTGGCTTGTTTTCAACTTTTACTTCTGACAAAAACAAACGTGACGACCAGAAACACGGCGCACACATCCAGCGGTTGTTTCAGGATCTCCGCACTGGCATTAGTATTACTCTTCTGACGCACATTAAAGCCTTAACAAAAATTAAAATGGCTTAAAATAAACTCAGACATACACAAATATATGTATCCAATAAATCCAACACAAATAAAAGAATATCAAATATCAGGAGGGCATCCACGTTTTACTTATTCTACCCCACATTAAGCGATCTGAAACGCAACAGGAAAAAAATTCTGATAGTTGAGAATGCAAGCGTAAAAAAACGAAACAAAAACGCTTAGAATTATTTTCGTTTTTATTAATTTACATTTGATATTTTTAAAACCTGATTCCATACAGAAGCTGCTCTCTCTCCACAAAGGAAACGTACTCCATTCGGTTAAATAGCCATTGTCTTGTTTCCGCTTTCGCTAGGGAACTACTAAATATTAAACAGAAGGGCCTGACGTCACGACAACGTTAAGCATTATCCAATAGAAACATGGTGTTGTCCGGGGGACAGCTGTGATTGGCTCCAACGTCCGCCACCAGGAAATGAATGGGATTGAAATACCGGAGAACGTTTTACATTTATGTATTTTTAAAGTTTTGTCTAAGAGCCATACGCAGCCACCAAAAGAGCCATATATGACTCGCGAGACATAGGTTCCCGACCCCTGGTCTAGTAAGTTTCCTTATATAGCCTGTGTAGACATCTACTGTAGACAAATTTCTTCACTCGCTTTGGATAAAAGCGTCTGCCAAATGACTGTAAAGTAAAGTAAAGTAAAGAATCAGATAGTAATCAAAGCATTATTACAGTGGTGACCAGAAGCAGGTCTAAACGTCTAAAAGATTGGAATAAAATATAAGTAACAATAAACAGCGACACTGCGAAGAAAACGATTCAGAAAGGTTTGTGCCAAAATGTGATTTTTTTAGTACTTGCATCTGAAAAAAAAAAAAGTGTTTGATGAATTGAATGTCTGATGTACAACAAATGAATTGTTTTAATCATCTTTGCGGCAAAACAACTTGTACGTAAAATTCCGTTAATTCCCAAAGCGTCAACTGCTCATTGTTTGTTGGCATCTCCTACGGAGCATCTTCTAAATTCCCGTATTTTTAAATCCAGGCTAAACTCTTCTAATCACTCTGACATTCCGCATAACGGCGAAGCTCATGACAGCCGCGTCAAACACGTGTCGCGAATGCGTCTCTGTCCATCAGCGCGGCGTTTTAACGAATAAAAAAAAAAACAGTCCACATTTTCTTCCGGATCAGAGCGGGAAATGTCAGCGGACGATCCTCTCACACTCCGCGGCCTAATTAAAGCGACGTGAGGCAGATGAGGAGCGAGATGGATGGAACTGAACGGATGGGCCTCGGCGTGGTGATGGATGAGAAGAAGATGTGAAGATCAGTGTGGCACAACCAGACGCCACTAAAACCTCCAGGACACTGACAAACTAGCTGGAGGCCGTCACGAGGCGTGTCTGTCAGCGCCGGCCGAGGACGCTCCATCACAAAGACTTCATCCATCACACTTCCCCGACACGGTGTTGGAAGAGTCTCGTGCACTTTGAAAGACGTTTAATGTCACGCTGAGACGGACGATCTGTGATGGTCGAGACAAGGACTGTGTTTTCCTACCCTACACAATGACAATTTCCGATGCTATTGTTTTTTAAAATGCATAATATTATGCCATTATATATTGTATAAACCGTATTTATGCGAATATAAGCACCCCCCTGATTTGTCATCCACAAAATATAAAATCCATTAAAAATGTTTTTACATTTCTGGTTCGGTAATTACGGTAACATTCTCCTAAACTTACGGTAATTATTACGGTAATATTAAAATAAAACGGTAATATTCTTAACTCCTAAACGGTATAGTATTTACGGTAATCTCCTAAACTTTCTATTTTTCCTTACAAGCCTGACTTGTGACTCGTATCATTTTGATGTCGTTTTACTTAACGACAGATAACAGAACATTTTCTAGTGGTAAGAACTTAATTTCCCAAGAGTCTTTGCGCCAGTCCGCACATGCTCAGAGCAACTGTTTATCTGACACTGCGTGAAGAGAATCGAAGTGAAGGATCATTATCCCCTGTTTAGCAGACCCAGCGTTTTGATTGTGTCTGTTCCTTGGATTTTTTACTTCTTTCCCGTGTTCTTCATTTTGGACTGTTTTGACTTTCTGCGATGACACAATGGACCCGTTTGTTAGCGCTAAAATAACCGGTCGTGGTTTGTAGTTTCAGTTTGTTGTAACATTAATGATTGTATTTAGTTACTTCTTCCAGTGTTATTTTGTCTCTGTTAAGTTACATTTTTGTTATTTAGCTAATAAAACCTTATACTGTAGCACGTCTGCCTACGCACCATTGTTTAACATTATATATTTACACGCACATTTGAAATCGGCGAATATAAGGCAAACTTAAACATAAAAAGCTTATATTCACCTATATGCGGTAACACACACATCAAAAAGCATAATAGTCGTTCATCGTTTCATATTTATTTTGTGAGCTAATGATGAGTTAAGAGTAATTTACAGGTCATTTACAAAGAAAATTAAGTAATCGTGTGTGTGTGTGTGTCCCTTCATGGAGCAGATGTCTTCCCAGCAGGATTTCCAAATAAAATCACAGGTCAGAACTAGAGGACATACGAGTGTGTGTGTGAATATACGTCCAAAGCAGCAGGAAGCGGAGAAAATCAGCTGCTGTCGAGCAGTAAAAATCTGACTTTAGCAAGCACATCAGCGAAAAACAAAACAAAAAAAAATGACTCGCCGGTCTGGATAGAGTGTAAATATTGATTAATAGCAGATTTGGTCTTTTTCTAGATCAACAAAGCATTGTAAGCCACACCCTTGTAGGCCCTAGAAACAAAAGACAAATTGTAGAAATACTAATTGTGCTTCATTGTTTCAGAAAACGACAATTTCAATCTAATTTTAGAAATTTAGAAACAAAAACTGATTTACAGAAAACAAATGAAATCACGATAAAATCAATTATCAGTTCATAATATTAATCACAATAAAATCAGTTCATCGCATCATGATACACATGGTAGCATTTCCAATATTACCGTAGTTATTTTTTTTAATTAACATTTCTGGATCAATTATGCTAATATTCTCATAAAATGTTTTTTTTTTTTCTTTATTTAACAAACCTAACTTCTGACTCATATCATTTTGATATTGTTTTACTTAAACGTTTTAATAATAGATAACAAAAAGTAGATTCTATCTAGATTCATTAATTATCCCCTGTGCAGTGACTGAGCGTTTTGATTGTGTCTATTCCTTGGATTTTTTTAACTTCTTGTTCGTGTTCTTCAATATTTACGCGCATATTTGAAATCGCCGATTATAAGCACCCCCATGTTTTTGAGCGTCAAAAATGTGAAGAAATAAAAAAAAAGCTTATATTTCGCGTAAATACGATAAATGAATTTGCGTGGTATCTTTTGTCTTGTTGAATCCTTCAATTTATTACAAGTTGTTAAGAGTTTAGGGCTAGATTATGCACAAGAGTCTGTTTGCTTATTGAATTCGGCAGTTTCACTTACTGAACTTTGTGTTTTTTTTTTTTTTTTTGGAAATGGAATTGAACTCGCACTACAGTGGATTGTAACGCAGCCGAACGAATGTATTTTCTCAGCGACGCAGCTGGCTTCTTTTCCTTCTAACCTTTCTGTCGCACTGGTTGTAGAGTTTAAGAAGTTTGACGACTCGATCGATTAAAGCCGAGCGTTCAGATTCGAACACTCTGTGGGAATTCTGTTTTGACAGCGATCTTAGGAAACCTAGACGAGGCATCTAATTTCTAATTCACAATTAGCTTCCAGTATCTTCAGCAGACGACAGATGGCAAAATCACCTCGTTCACCCAAGAAATGAACAAAAAAAATCGATTATGGTTTGTCGCGCACAATCAAAATGTAACGAGTAACAGTAAGAGTCAATTCAAATGTAGTGGAGTGAAAAGTACAGCTACTCAATCACTAATGCAGTGGAGTAGAGAGTAAAAGTTGCTTCTATTTTTGATACTAGGTACAAGTACAAAGTAGCCAAAAACACACTTAAGTAAAGTAACCAAGTACATTTACTCAAGTACCTTACACCCCTGTCCCACAATACGTGGCAGAACGTCCGCGGTCTGACTGAGCGGGTGAGAGGCTCTTTCCTCCTCGACCTCTGGTTCTCACATCAAAATGATTGTCGATAAATCCCTCATGGCTCTACACGCCGCGGGCCTTCAGGAGAGTCGACAACAGCCCGTGTCGGGAGAAACAAAGTGCGTCTCATTAACAGGCTCGTGCACCAAGCCTCCGGGGAAACATCACGCACTCTTTCCCTCCTTTATGGCCGGCGGGATCTTTCAAGAGAAGGACGACGGAGCGAATCCCATTATTCAATGAGCGCAGAGGAACCACCGCTGCCCGAATCCCTCATTATTTCCCCGAGATGCCTCCGCGAAGCTAATTAGGAGCCACAATTGAATGACGAATGAAGGTGGTGGACATCAAACCGCGTGTTCGCTCAAGGCTAAACGGAGAACGCGTTTAAAGAGCGGGTGTTTGTCAGGATGAAACGAGGCGGGACAGGAAGACACGTGCAGTCCTGGCCAAACTTTGCCAAATGGGACGCCACAGAAATAAAACCATCCATCACCACGGTTACACATGACACTCTTTGATTTTTCATCTTCTATTATGCGTCTCTTTGTCCGCGTTCATTCGTCAATAGCGGATCACTGTCATCGCAGCGCCTGGTGAGGTCACCTTGAAAGCCACCACAACAGTGGAACGTGGAATCGTTGATTTTCTCTCGTTTCCACCTCCTTCGCTCGCAACGTGAGATTAAATCATCTTAACAATCACCTTTTCATTTCTGCGTCAAGCGGAACAGGAAAACATTGCCAATCTCGGCAACTCTGAAGGTCTGATCGCAGCATCAGTGGCCAGTTTAGACATTTCAGTTCTTCTCGGGTCGGTGAGAGGAAACTGGAGAACCGGGAGAAACCCACGAGAACACGCAAACTCTACAATGAAACCCCAGCAGACCTTGCTCCGAGTCAGCGCTACTCACTATTGTCAGAGTTTGAGACCCTGTTTGATTTGATGGAATTATTTCATTTGATTCAACGTATTAAAGGTGTTTGTGTTGTTTGTTAGGTCTTTGGCCTTATGGGACTTTGTGTGCTGTGGAAAAAGGTTCTTGAATCTTTCGAGTTTTAACTCTAGTCTTGTTAAAGTTTAGTTTAGTGCCTTTGCTTGAGGCTAAAGTTTATTTTCCCTAGTTATTGATCACTGTGCCCATTTATTTTGCAGCAGTGCTTTTTCTCTTGTGGCCGGTAAAGGTTTCCTTTTTATTTTCTACATGCTACACCGCAAAAAATAAATGTGTTTAATATATAATACATTTTTTCTTACAAGATAAATTAACTATGTTAGGATTGAGAGTGAGAGATAACTTTGCTTATTTCAAGAAAATAGGACTCGGATTTTCTTGCTTAGAAAGAAAAATGCAAATTTTGATGATATTTTACACTAAATCGAGACATTTTTCAAAGTAAACATTATGTTTTAACACAGAACTTCCTGAAACAATAAACGTCAAGAGAAAATGTCTTATTTTAAGAACACAATGTTTCTCAATTTAACAAACTAGTCAATGAGAACAAATCTATCGTGTAATGAGGATATTTGTCTCGTTTTAAGTCGTCTTACCAAGTCAAATATTCTCAACCCATTGGCAGATAATTTAACTTGATTTAATTTTCTTTTTACTCATTTGTTTTTTTCGCGTGGATTTTTTGCAGTGTACGCTATCCCACCCACACGAATTGTTGTTTCAAGACAAAAGATCAGACAATGTCTGTCATTCACTTTGAATCCAGCAGTTGAGATCTCGTCTAAATCCTCTGAGACACACGAAGAGCCTTTAACTGATTTGACGGAAACCTGGGAATCCCAGGCTCTTGTGAATTTAAATCATGTCACCAGCTCGTATGGACATTTAAAAACTGCCCCCATTTTTTCGCCCGACAACGTGTTAGCTGAGCGAGCGAGCGGCGAGGGAAGACGTAACTCCGTCAAACCGCTGACCTTTGGAAAAAAACACCATGATGGGAGGAAAAAGAAGAGCTCGTGTGATATTCATCAGCTCTGTTAGAAAAACGAGCCACGCCGGATTCTCGAAAAAGTGTCCATTAACGCTTATTTGGGGTCGACAATATAAATGGCCCAGTGGCCCGGACGCACTTTTAAAACCAACCGGGCCACCAGATTGGTCCAACTGCTGGCCTGGTGGGTCAGTAAAAATGACTCGATAAATAAAAAAATCAAATTTCTCATTTATCTGCATTTCTGTTTAATCGTTTCGCTCGCTAACTACCGCGTATTATGTAAAGCGTTATGTGATCCCGACGAGTCTTTGGTGCTCCGCCTCCACACGCCGCGGAAGTGCTGCTCAGTGCTGCTCACTCCTGCGGAAGTGCAAAGTCCCGCGGATGTTCGCGCGCGCCACAGCGGCTAGTATAGACAAGTAGCAAGCTCCTTGCGAATAATCTCGTTGAATCTTGGCATCAAGAATGAAAAACGAGATTAAATAAAGCAGCGCGGGGGAAAAAAGGCGGCAACCGCTTAGAGATAATTTGTTAAAAGATACGTTTGTTAAATTGCGAAACGCTAATGCGGCTTTCTTTACGCTTTTCACGACTGTGCAATAACGACACACTTTATTATAAAACTATAATACAATAGCCAAACTACTATCATGAATATAACACGAAGAACAAGTATCTGACGCGTGATGTCCGTCACATTCAGACACAAGCAGCCTCATCACAGGAAGTGATCCTTTTGTCCAAGATTTCAAACGTCTAAACACATGTTTGAAATAATTTGTTTGATGATCTTTAATAAAAATATCCAGACATTTTGGCAGTTAGTTTAAATTAAATGATAAATTGAAATATATATTTGTATTTCCAGTTATTTAAAAACACCACTTATATTTACTATGACACTTTGATTAGTCACTGTTGTGTTGCTGCTCTTTTTATATGTAACATGTTACATAAATTGCACTTGGACAATAAATGTTCTTTTATTATTGATGTTTTTCAACTGATACCGATTCATTCTGAACAGAGCAAACCAGACACTGCAGGGGAACTATATGACAAAACTGCCCAAAACACTTAAAAATTGCAAACTTTTTAAGATTGGTTGCAGAATAATTTTTGTGCAGCAGTAGCTCAGTCAGTAGAGCTGGGGTTGGAAACACCAGCTCATGGGTTCGATTTCCAGTAAAAACTGTACAATTATTACAATTTTTAACACATTTTTAATGACATGAAATTTGCTTTGGATAGAACAATCTAACTGACAGTATGAAGTAAAATAAGTGCGGTATTGGGCCCAAGACTCAGAAATGTTTTCCAATGGGCGCCACTGAGCTAGGTGACATGTTTCAGAAAAGAAAAAAAAACTCACTAGAGGAATTGAGGGAAAGCAAAAGAAAACACGAAAAGAATAGGCAGAGAATTGCACTTGATCTGTTTTTGTTTAGTTTTTCTGCACTTTGCACTAAACCTACATTAAACAAATGATTTTCATGTTGTTCAAGCAAACAGTTATTTATTTCTTTTGTGATTATTGGGATCAACAAACAACGCATCAACCCCGGCCAGTAGTTTTGATAGTCGAGCCAGTGAACCTCAAAAGTTACTGGCCCAGAGGGCCAGTGGAAAATGCCCCTTATTGTCTACCCCTGCTTATAAATCGTTCCGGCGCTCAATTATCACTTCATGATAATAATCTCAATAAAATCAGTTCATCGCATCATGAATACATGGTAGCATTTCTCACTTGTAGGCAAACATACTGGAATAAATATTACCGTATTTACCGTAATTATTTTATTTTTGTTAACATTTCTGGATCAATTATGCTAATATTCTCATAAAATAATTGTTTTTCTTTATTTAACAAACCTAACTTCTGACTTGTACCATTTTGGTATCGTTTTACTTGAGTAATAGATATCAAAAAGTAGATTCTATCTAGATTCTATAATTATCCCCTGTGCAGTGACTGAGCGTTTTGATTGTGTCTGTTCCTTGGATTTTTTTCACTTCTGGTTCGTGTTCTTCAATATTTACACGCATATTTGAAATCGCCGATAAGCACCGCCCATGTTTTTGAACGGCAAAAATGTGGAAAAAAAAGGCATATATTTGCGTAAATACGATAAATGAATTTGCGTGGTAGCAAATAGTCGTCCCCCATTTTTTCGCCCTCAAACCTCCCGACAACGTGTTTGCTGAGCGAGCGAGCAGCGAGGGAAGACGCAACTCCGTCAAACTGCTGACCTTTGAAAAAAACACCATGACGGGAGAAAAAAGAAGAGCTGGTGTGATATTCATCCGCTCTTACCTCGTGTTCGCTCAGGTGGATAACTCCCACCGCTTTGAAAAACGATCCGCGCCGGTTTTCGAAAAAAGTGTCTATTAACGCTTATAAATCGCGTGTCGGCTCCGGCGAATCGCGACGCGTGTCTGGAGGGAACGATCCTTCTTCTTTAGATGGGGTTATTAATGTCCGCGACACTCGTGACGGCTCTATTATATCAGGCCTCTTCCCCTGAATCGCTGATGAATTATTACCGTAATTCCACACAATCGCAGCGGGACGAGAGCCAACAGGATGATGATGTTTTAGACGCAGCTGTTTGCTCGCGAAAATCGTCCTGCAATTTTCTCTTAAGTGGCGGCGATGTCTGTCAGGAAGAGGTGAAGACGGCGTGACGCTGATGGGGCCGTTTCCGGGAGCGTCGCAGTCGCTCACTGTCAAAAACACACGTGCCGCAATAGCCCGGCGCCTCATAGGGACGATAATCGAAACTCAAACACACACAAAAACTATGGAATCAAATAAGTGCCAAAAATATCAAACGTAAATTTCGAAGAAACGAACGACAATGCTTCACATTCACGTTCGTTTGTTTTATTCTTCTTTACGTTTTCGTTCGAAACATTTTTCCGCTTCAGGTTTTCCGTTCGCTTTTTTTTTTTTTTTTTGCATACGTTTTCGTTTGAAACTTTTTTTTTTCGCTTCAGGTTTTTCGTTCGCTACTTCACACTACTTGCAGTACAGTACTTCCTGCTGTTCTATCCTTCTCTCTGCTATCACCATGTGAAAGCCTGAAAATAGCATCACAGGTCCATTGACTTTTGCGCTTTGAATTTTGCGTTTCATGAATTATGAACTTTGCGTTTGTGAACCGAAGTACTACTGTATTTCCTTCATATCCCCAAATGTGCATTTTTCTCACGCCCCTTTGTCAAATGTTAGAACCCAACGTGACCTGCAAATCTAAATATTTGCCCATCCCTGCTTTAGACTATAAGAATCGAAGGTTTTACACACACACACGTGCCAAAAAAGTGTTTGTAGACTGAAATGGACCGTTCCATCCATATACAGTAATCCATCGTTTATCGCGGTAGATACGTTCCAAGCCCGACCGCGATAGGTGAAATTCCGCAAAGTGGAGGCACAACATTTACGTGTTTATTTAACACTTGATCAGACTTTTGCCTCAGCGCCATCCTCTGCCTCCGCGAATATACGTAATAAAGAAAAAAAAAATCCGCAATGCAGTGAATCCGCGATAGTCGAACCGCAAAGTAGCGAGGGATTACTGTATTCTAAACACCACAGACTCGCGCAGTGAAATGATGCTGTCCTGGATAATGAGTGGGAAACTATTCAACCGAGTTGATTAGAAAGTACGTTTTTGTTTGTGGGGTGGACGGACTGATTTTAAGCGATTGTCCGTGTCTGGGTTCTGTGAGGACAGTCGGCCTTAAATAGGTGGAGAGCCGAGAGCACCTGAAGTCTCACATCCACATCCCACATCAAAGCATGAATTATTGAGTCACTTAGGCGGATGATGGACAGAGGAGATGTCAGCTGCTGAAGGGATCGGACGGACAGCAGCGCTTTATTCACTCAGACGCTCTGAAAAGATGAAGAGAAGCTGCCGGGCCAAACACACGACATGTCGGCCATTTACGCGCACAGACACGGAGAGAAAATAAACGGAGAGAGTCTGATAAAAAGAGAGGTAGATATACAGGCAAAATGTAAAGAGAGAGACAGAGTGATATACAGTATATATATATACACACACACACACACACACACACACACACACACACACATTTATATATATTGAAAAATCCTTTATATACAGCATATTTAGACACTGATAGACATACAGAAAGACGTGCTGAATGAAGACAGATAATAAAAAGATAGAAGATAGAAAAACAGACTGACATGGATGGATGGATAGTATGACAGAGAGAGAGAGAGAGAGAGAGAGAGAGAGAGAGAGACAGACAGAGACAGACAGACAGACAGACTAAATGAAAAAGATTGACAGAAAAGTCAAAAATACTGAGAAAGAGAAAAACATAAAACATTCAATATCTAAACACAATCTCATTTATTATGCTAATTTATTCACTGTGCAAATGAGGAGGAGGTTGGGATGGAGATTTTAAACTTTTCAATAAACACAACATAAATGTGTTTACTTTTACAGTGTGGTTCATCAGAAGGGTCAAAGGTCACTGGACAAGTCTCTGAATGTGACCGAATAATACAAAACTGTATAAATACGAACAGAAGATAAAGATATTTCACGGGAACGGGAAATCAGTGAGACGACGTTGTGGAGCGATTCATGTGAATGGATTATCAAATCTAGACAGATGGAAATGAAAATGCTGATTTGGGCAGAAGCACCAATACATTTGCCAGCAACTCTAAAAATCGTAATAAAACACTCAAAAAAAACATAGCGACAAGGAGGAGGCAAAGGACAGGACAAGGTCAAAACTAATGTGGGACTTCTCTTTCAAAACCTCCGTTCTCACTGAATATCATTAGGCAGAAAAGCAAACTAAACACATTTCCAAAGGAGGAAAAGTGCGAGTGTCATTCCTGCTTAGCAGAAACGGCTAAATCTGACTGATCGCATCACGGCCAGCGCTGAAGCTCATTAGCACACGGCTAATATGCCACAATATCAAGAACTGCGTTTAAAAATAAAAAAAAGTGGTATTTTTTAGTACATCATTTAATTTTTTGAGAGAGAGTGAGAGCAAAAAGAACAGTGAGAGAGAAATACAGAGACAAATATAGGTAGGTAAACAAAAGAATCGAAAGAAAAAGAAATAGACAGAGCAAAATAGAGAGAGAAAGAGAGAGACAAAGAGAGACAGAGAAAGAGAGACCGAGACAGAGAGAGAGAGAGAGAGACAGATTAAATTTCATCACTAGTTTTAACATGTTTTGTCGAGGCTGAATAGTGATTTCTTGTTTTGAATGTGGGAGACGGATACAACAGAACCAGACATTTCCAGACCCGCTTTCCTTTCCCAAAGAGAAAAATAATCCAATTGTTCTGTTTCCATCCATTAGACGTATTAGTGCTGGTCCCGTTCCATTAAAAACCTGACGAATCTGTTCAAGACGTCTCTAATGCAAGTTCTGTCTAAATTACATCCCATATGTTATTACAAACGTTGATGATTTACGGAGGAGCTTCGCGTTATAAACACTGAATCGCAAAAGATTTGAACACGCTTTATAATGTGTGCCATGTCAGAAAGGTTATAAATATTTAATGCCATCTATTATCACGCTTCCTAATTCTGTGGACTGAAAAAAACAACACAACTAAACGTTCTGCAGACTGAGAATGATCTTACAATAATATCAAACTATGATATTGTCTAATTATGACTGTAAAGCAGAAAATCCTTCACAAGTGGGAAAAAAAACGTATAGTTCATATGCAAATACAGTACTCCGATATTAAGATATTGTCAGTCCCATGTCAGATTATTAATGACTGTTAACAAAACATTTTAATACAGACTGTACAGAATGTGTTAAAAATGGATAGTACAATAAAATTGAACCGCGCGCGCACACACGCACGCACACACACACACACACACACAATAATGTATTCGAATTTAGCAAAGTATAATTACACAATATTAGCCAAGTGAAACGACTAACACTGTTTCAGAACAAATATACTTTTAACCTTGAAACAGACAACGCTTTGCTGAAGTTGAGAAAGCACATTGAGGAATCAAACATTTACCTTCCCCGCGAATTTACGCGTTAACGGAACTACTTTCCTCACTTCGCTCTCGTCCAGAAGTAGTCGAGAAGCAGCGCGGTGAATGTCTAGCGACTAAACGGCGTGTAAAGTGTGTAATCTCACCTTTTCTCGTGGCGTGTGTCGTGTGGAGACCCTCCGCTCCTCTGAGGTAAACTTGAGCGGGAGCGCCAAGCCGCGTTGATGGCGAGAGCGCGCGCGCGCGGCCGCTTCTTAAAGAGACACTCGCGAACGCGCGTAAGAGCAGAACACGCCCCCTTGTTTCGCACGTTTAAGATGGTTAAGTGAAGAAAAGAGCGTTGAGATGTTCCACTGCTCTTCTTAGACACTGCGTGAGTTGTAAAGTAGGTGTGTCAGAGCATCTGATGATTTCAAGTGTCAGAATGAAGAGATAACACGGCGGTTCCTCCATCTGTTCATCACTTCACCATCGCCAGATGCCAAACATAACAGTGAGAAGCCCACTGAGGCCAAGCCATGACATCACATCCGTTTATTCAGAGTCACCTGTCTGTCTGTCTGTCTGTCTGTCTGTCTGTCTGACCCAATTATAACTTATTCATCGTCTGTCCGTCCGTCCTTCTTTCCTTCCTTCCATCCAGTTTGGTTTTAACATATCACCAGATTCCGTGATTTATTTATTAACCCTCCTATTATGTTAGTTTCAGAGGAACATCAATAATGTTCTCAGGTCAATTTTGACCCGAAGGACTTTTATTATGCATTTAAGTGTCAGAAACCAAAATGCTGTGTGTGTGTGTGTGTGTGTGTGGTCACGTAGTTGCAAAGAAACTAATAGTAATTGATCTTTCTGACTCTTTCTAGCTTCTATTTTGTCTGAAGTGTCGAATTGAGCGCAACATTATCTTTGTAACACAAACATGTAGCGGACGTTACAAATACGTCATCTGAAACATTTTTTGTTTATATGTATATTACACTCACTAAGACAAGCAGAAGAAGTTTCAAAGTGGAAATAATACTTTATTAAGTATTTTTGTTTACTTTTGAACTTTTAACACGGCTCAATTACATCTAAACTGTATCTAACATAAACATGATGGCGTTAGAAATATGTTAACTGAATCGTTAATTTTTTTTATTTGATTGCACTTCACACGCGCACACACACACACACACACACACACACACACACACACACACACACACACACACACACACAATAATGTATTCAAATATAGCAAAGTATAATTACACAATATTAGCCAAACCCGAACTTAATAGAAGTTAAGAAAAACAATAGTTAAGAAGTTAAGAACAACATAAGTGAATCAAACCATTAAAAAAAAAGATTTGCGAGTGTTCAGACGGTCCCGAGGAACGCTTTGGCAAGTGTCCGCCACTCATATCCCTAAATTAGCGCCTCAATCTGCCTCATCACTCAACTTTTTCTGTTTAATACACAATTTCGTAGAGCGGTAATTATCATCTTCGCATGAATCTCCGGCGAGTGAGAGCTGCGGTGATAGATGTGAGTTTGTGAGGACACGGTGTCCCTCCATTTAGCTGGAGTTACTGTCAGAAGTACAGTAGTTCATTATCTATAACACCGTATATACACAAATATAAGCACGTCCAAGATTTTGAGCTTCTAAAAGTGTGTGTGTGTGTGTGTGTGGGGATTATTTGCATAAATACGGTAATTCATTTTATAATTTGTCAAGAACCTGGTGCTCTCTAACAGTACAGAACTAAACATGACCAAAACGTGCTTTCTAAGAAACAATGAGTAGGATTAGAGAGAAGGAGACTGAAAAATAGAGAAAGGAAAAAAATAGAGGTGAGAAACAGTGAAGAGAGAAAGAAAACGGTAAAAGAAATACAACTAAAAGAAACTAGAGACAAAGAGTGAGAGAGGAAACAGTGAAAGCGAGAAAAAGTAACTAAGACCAAGAACGAGTGAAAAGAAAGACAGAAAGAAAGAAAGTAAGAGAGACATTAAGAAAGAACGAGCAAAAGAAATAAAGAGAGAAATAAAAAAAGAAAGAGCAAAAGAAATAAAGAGAGAGAAAGAGAGAGACAGAACATAGAGAAAGAGAATAAAAAAGAAAGAAAGAGAGAACAAGAGAAAGAAAGAAGGACAGAAAGTGAAGGAGGGAGGGAGGGAAACTTCAAGAGAGAGTGAGAGAAAATGTGACAGAGAAAGAGAGAGCATGAAGAGGACGGCAGAAGTGGTGAGTTTGAGGGTGATAATGAGATGCGCTCGGCCCCACTGGCCACGCCCATCCCCAAACCCGCCTCGTTAACCTGTCACCGCTCAGATCTGGGTCTGTTTCGCTACTCAAACGCAAAAGTAGGTTAAATAGTCAAAAGAAAAGAACCAAAATAGACCTTCTTAATATCTCAGAGGAATTAAAGCAAGAGAGTGATCTGATTACTCCAGTCTGAGGCGAGTGAGTGAAGGGTGAAGCGAGGAAAGAGAAAATGAAGGGGCTTACAAAGAGAGGGGGACAAAGATTTTGAAACAGAGAAAAGGAGGAAAAAATGGAAAGATAGAAACAGAGAAGAAAGTCTCCCTCACTCTGTATCCCACTCTCCTTCTGTTTTACTCCATGTATTGCACTCTCACTGTTTCACCCTCTCACTCACTCACTCTATATTGATCACTTTGTGTCACTCTCTCACTCTGTCTCTCTCTCACTCCCTCACTCACTTTGTTTCACCCCAACTCGGTCGCTTTCACTTGCTCTGTATTGATCACTTTGTATCACACTCTCATTTTGTATTACTCACTCCATGTATCACACTCTTACTGTTTTACTCTGTATTGCACTCTCACTGTATCACTCTCTCACTCACTTTGTATCACACTAACTCAGTCTCTCTCACTCACTCTGTATTGATCACTGTTCTACTTTTTGTATCTCACTCTCACTCTGTTTTACTCTATGTACAGCACTCTCATTCTGTATCACTCTCTCACTCTGTATTAATCACTCTTTATATCACACCCTCTCACTCACTCTGTATTGATCAATTTGTATCACACTCTCACTCTGTTTTACTCACTATGCATCACTCTCTCACTGTTTTACTCTATGTATTGCACTCGCACTCTGTATCACACTCACTCTTTTTCATACTTTGCATCTATTTGTATCACTCTTGTTCACTCATCACACTCTCAACCTGTATGTCTTTCTCGTTCTTCGTTCTCATTCGAAAGGACGACTGAACCCAAACTCTCTCTGCAGGTTCCTTCTTCAGGACAAAAGTAGGAGAACTTTCATCAACTGTGTGGTTCAGAAACACATCTCACTCTCTCACTCTCCGTATCACACTCTCACCTTCTCACTCCGAATCCCACTCGCCTCGTATCTTCATTCAAAAACAACCGCATCCAAACTCTGTCTGGACAAAAGCTCCAGAACTTTCAGAAGCACGTGCGAGGCTCACGGACTGAAGCTCTTAACTAATGGTCACTCATTTCCTGTTTCCGGAAGGCCGGCAGGTATCGATCAAGCGTGCAGCAGACATCCATCAATCCGGCGTTCCAGTGGGAATGATTTTATTATGAGCCAAACAGCCCGGCGATAAACACATTACGTCTCCCAACGACCTCGGAAATCGAGTTTGGAGGATTTATTAGCTTCCTGAAGCCAGAGAGAAAGCAAGCGGACCCTGGAAGCCCTCGACTGCTGCGAATATGCATGAGGTATTAATCGTGCGTGAATACGTAATGGCCGCAGTGGTGAAAGCCGTGCCGGAGCGGGGGGGGGGGGTTAGAATGAGAGAGCGGGATGAGAAAAAGTAAGGGGTGAAGATGTGAAAAAGAACTCCAAAAAGGAATAAAGCGAGGAAACGTGAGATGAAAAAGATGCGAAGAGGACAAAGAGAAAAATAAATGAAGAGTGGAATGTGAAAACAGATAAAAACACGAGCGAAGAAGTGAGAGAGTGGTGGAAAAATAGAGCAAGATGTAGAATGAGGACAGGATGAGTGAAAGAAAGATTAGAAAAGAGGGCGGTAATCGTGAAAGTTCTAAGAAAGGAATAAAAGTGAAATTGAGGCAAAGAGGGGGAAAAAACGAGTGAGAGTAAAGAAATTAAGAAAAGAATTGAAAAATGAAGGGTAAACAGATGAGAGAGAGATGAGAAAGAGACAGGAGAGAGAAAAGATGAAAGCGATGATGAGAGAGACAGATTTAAAGAGAGAATGATGAAGAGAACAAGATGAGTAGAAAACAAGTTAGCGAGTTGAAATAATGAAGGAACATTTAGTAAAAAAAAAAGAATGGACAGAAACAAGAGAGAAATATAAATAAAAGAGGCGAAAAACCACATTTGTTATGCAAGGGAGGAAGACACAGATAGAAAAAAAAGAGTGAGAGGAAGAAGTTTAAGATGAAGAGACAAACAAAAGAAAAAGAGAGCGATACAGACCCAATTTAGAATCATGACGTCAACAGTTAATAAGCCACGAGGTGAATCGGAACATTGTAATAACGCGGTAATAACAGACAGCATCCACGAATGAAATAGTAACGCGGGTATTTTCCAAATATCTGGAATCGCACGATCCACCAGGAACTTGAAAGCCAGAGCGATTTCCGACACGCGGCGTCAATAACAGATCAGAGGAGACGCGGAATTACGCCGAATCCCACACGAGCGTCATCGATCGCGACTAATTGAATTACTTCCAGAGACGAATTGACGTTTGTTGGGATCCACCCACAGAACATCAGCACCTCTTCACCAGGAAGACCTTAATGTAGCGCAGTGCTTCTCAAATAGTGGAAGACCAGAAGAAGAAGAAGAAGAAGAAGAAAAGAAAGAAGCCAGTAAACATAATTAGGGATAAGGGATGGGAAGTTCGATTCTTTTAACTGACTGTCTTTAACTCTCGAACAGTAAAGTGAACGATTCTTTTCAAATCATTTATTCATTTTTTACTGATCTGTCCGTTTGAACAAGTTGCTAATGATTCTTGAATGGTCATTCAAAATTTTTGAACACACATCGCTATTATGGATCCGGTTGTAAAAGGGAAGAGAAAAGGCAATAAAGTCGGACAGACTTGCGCAAGCTAGAAAATATGACGTAGCAAATCTTGCTCTAATCCAGGGGTGGGCAACCTACGGCCCGCGGGCCACATGCGGCTCTTTCAAAGTCTTTCAATCTGGTCGCTGAAAAATTAAATGAAAGTCAGATATTTTTAAATGTAAATCCGGTCAATCTGTTATGAAGGATTATTTATTAATTGTTTTTTTTAATGTAACACATAAAAAGCGGAACCATAAACACAAAATGTACGTGAAAGAATTGTACTGGTATATTTTTAACATTTAATCAGTCTATGGAATCAGGCAGCAAAAAAAAAAATAAATAAATCACAAGAAACAAACGAAAATCTTCACGTTTTGGTTTGAAAAATTTTGCTTCAGATTTTTTCATCCGTTTAAATTTTTTTCCGTTTGGACTACTGGCACCAGGTTCACGTGTGGGCGGGCCTAACTCTGAGGTGTTTTTTTTTCAATGCAAGTTGTTCAAATAAAAAAAAGCATTCATTTATAATATATAAGGTAGTGAAATTATTTGGTAATCTGAGGTGAATTGTTTTTTTTGTTAGTGGGGGCGGGCAAGATTCGATAAGTTTAAAGGGGGAGTGACCGAAAAAAAATTGAGAACCGCGCTCAAAATACACATCGGCTTTCGGACGTCGACTCCAAACCCAGCAGATTGATTTCCGTCAAGGGTTGCGTGGATTTTCTCCTCACACTTTACTCCGACTCCTTAAACCTCCGAGTCGTCTCGTTATCTATCATCCGATGAGTTCAATGTGCGTTTGGGAGGACGGCGACGCCTGTAGACTTCACAGGCCAGTGAGCGACGCTAAGCTGCGGTTAATCTCCGCGGTGGGTTGCCAGAACATTCCGCGTCTTCAGATTTCGCTAAACTCAACAGTCATCGGAACAAGTCACTCGCACGACTTTTTTTTTTGTGACAGGGTTATGATTTGTGGAATTGATGTTTAGTTTTATTTCGAGATTCATTTTGCAAATGTTGAATGTTTTTGCTACTCTAGTAGTCTACTCTACTCTGTTCTACTCTACTCTGTTCTACTCTGGTCTATTCTACTCTGGTCTATTCTACTCTGTTCTACTCTACTCTGTTCTACTCTACTCTACTCTGTTCTACTCTGGTCTACTCTACTCTGTTCTACTCTACTCTACTCTGTTCTACTCTACTCTGGTCTACTCTACTCTGGTCTACTCTACTCTGGTCTACTCTACTCTGGTCTACTCTACTCTGGTCTACTCTACTCTACTCTGTTCTACTCTACTCTACTCTGTTCTACTCTACTCTACTCTGTTCTACTCTACTCTGTTCTACTCTACTCTGGTCTACTCTACTCTGTTCTACTCTACTCTACTCTGTTCTACTCTACTCTACTCTGTTCTGCTCTACTCTACTCTGTTCTACTCTACTCTACTCTGTTCTACTCTACTCTACTCTGTTCTACTCTACTCTGTTCTACTCTACTCTGGTCTACTCTACTCTGTTCTACTCTACTCTGGTCTACTCTACTCTGGTCTACTCTACTCTACTCTGTTCTACTCTACTCTACTCTGTTCTACTCTACTCTACTCTGTTCT
>MU204413.1:10242067-10258156 GCA_017309775.1 Paedocypris sp. Pulau Singkep
TTTCGCGTTTCATTATGACGCTCGCGGATGAGAGTCCAGCATCTTCTCACTAGTGTCACGATACTGGAAATAGCGAGAGAGAGAGAGAGAGAGAGAGAGAGAGAGAGAGAGAGAGAGAGAGAGAGAGAGAGAGAGAGAGAGAGAGAGAGAGAGAGAGAGAGAGAGAGAGAGAGAGAGAGAGAGAGAGAGAGAGAGAGAGAGAGAGAGAGAGAGAGAGAGAGAGAGAGAGAGAGAGAGAGAGAGAGAGAGAGAGAGAGTGAGAGAGTGTGTGTGCGGCTCTTACGGCCTCGTAGCACCAGTCCTTCAGGACGTCCAGCTCTCCTTGGATCATGGCCTGCAAACACACAAAAAAATACTTATGTCATTACATGTACGTACTATGCAAGTCCAGCAGTAATTACACACACACACACACACACACACACACACCTCCAGGACGTTGGGGATGATGTCGCTCTCGCACTGCTTGAGGAACGAGTCCTTGTCGAAGCTGGGATCCACCTTCAGGATCTCCGTCAGAACCTCGGACATCTCCGTCTTGGAGAACAAACCACCTGATGACCAGGAGCCATCGCTATTATTCATACATCAACTAAATCAAAGGCAAATAAATATGCAAAATATGCAAATATGCAAAAATATGCAAAAAAAAAAAACCATCTAACATCTCAGTACAAAAAAAACAAACAAACAAAAAAACAAACAAAAAATAAATAAATAAAAAAAAAAATCACAGGAACAGAAGTCTAGTAATAAAACAGTAAGTGCACAATTGTTAAGCAGTATATACTAAAAATGTGAAAGAATGGAACGAATGTCAAGCAATAAAACAGTTGTACAGTGTTTTATTGTTTTATGCACCAGGTAAAAAACGAAAAATCATTATGCTACCACTTACTATAACATTTCGCAGTATTTAACGGAACGAATGCAGGGTTAGAGTAAAAAAATACGGTAAACGCAATGTTTATAAGTTTTATGTTTTATATGCTTGTATAACTGTTGTAATTTTGCTTTACCATTTTATTGTCTGTTATTGTTTTGATTACTCGTATATATTTTTATTTATTTATACGTATTTGTATAACTGTTGTTGCCACGGTAACATAAAATGTATTTGACAATGTCTAGAATATTGTCACGTTCAAAGTAATTCTGGAATATTAGTACATCAAAGATTAAATATTAAATATTTATAGTTTACGGGATGTATAGTTTACAGAAATAGAACGTCTACAAGCATTTGCATACATTTGATATGTTTGCATAATTGTTGTTAACATAGCTGCATGAAATGCATTGAAACATTTCCGGAATATTATCAAGTTCAAACTAATTCTAGAATATTATTAAATATTAATACGGTGAGAGAAATGTGAGAGGAATACATATCAACATTTAAAAAAAATGTTAATTATAATTTATGGAACGTACACAAACACAATGTTTAAAAGTTGAAAATTGCGGCGATTTACTTCCTAAATGAGGTTTACACGTAATTTTAACACAAGAAGTAAAAAAAAAAAAAGTAGTTAAATCTCAGTTTTGAATCAGGCCGTTCGAAAAAATGAATTGCACATTAAAAGACGCTCAGTGTAGGTATTATAGCACACTTATTATATTTTTACAACAAACAATCCATTACCGATGATGTCGGTCATTTTGTCGGTGACGGCGCGAGAGGCTCTGATGAAGGCGTTATCACTCTCGTCGTACTTCATCTTCATCTCGAAGAATCCTGGGAGACGACACGGAGCATCACAAGCGCGTGTGTGTGTGTGTGTGTGTGTGTGTGTGTGTGCTGGACAGAGCCGTGTATGATCACACACTCACTGTTGAAGACCACGTTGTTCTCCTTGAAGTCTTTCCACTGCTGGAACCATTTGGAGTCCTTGTGGAGCACCACGCCCATCGCCTCCCTTTAATAATAATAATAAGAGTATATGAGTATATTCACAGTTTTAACTGTCTCGAAGCGCACCTTTAACCCTTTACTGCCGTCTGTATCAAACATATTGTCAGGTTACTGGGCCTTAAATTAAAATTCTGTTTCAAAAAACCTGATCAATTCATACACACACTTACTCGTAATACATCATTTGATCACCAGGTGGACGATTAACCGCTCCATTGCTTTTCCACAGCAGTGACCACTAGGGGAGCCGCTCCACATTTTGAAAAATTGATTTTTTCCGATTTTTATAAAAAAACTAGTTTTTGAGGTCTAGGGGGGAGAACAGTAACTTTATTGCTCAAGTTTTTAAGAGAAGGTTTGTCTGGTGGGTTGCTTGAATGTGGCGTGGTAAATTTTTGTGATTGAAATTTTAACCCCTTCCTTTATTACACATTGTATCTTCTGGTGATACGTTTAAAATAACATTTAAAATTGTAATAAAACATTTTTTTTTTAATATTTTTATTAGAAATATTACGTTGAATCGAAAAAAAAAATGTTTTAAGTTTACGTTTTAAGTTTATGTTTTGACGGTAAACTTTAAACATTTTTTGCTTTGCTTTTGATTTTATGCTTTTCTATTCTATTTTATGTTATGCTATGCTTTTCTATGCTGTTCTATTGTATTCTATTCTGTTCTTTTCTATGCTGTTCTATTGTATTCTATTCTGTTCTTTTCTATGCTGTTCTATTGTATTCTACTCTGTTCTTTTCTATGCTGTTCTATTCTATTCTATGCTTTTCTATTCTATCTTATGCTATGCTTTTCTATGCTGTTCTATTCTGTTCTATTCTATTCTATGCTTTTCTATTCTATTCCATTCTTTTCTATGCTGTTCTATTCTATTCTATGCTTTTCTATTCTATCTTATGCTATGCTTTTCTATGCTGTTCTATTCTATTCTATTCTATTCTATGCTTTTCTATTCTATTCCATTCTATTCTATGCAGATCTGTCCTATTCTATTCTATGCTGTTCTGTTCTATTCTACTCTATAAGCAGTAAATGAATCCCGTGTGTGTGTGTGTGTGTGTGTGTGTGTGTGTGTGTGTTGCTCACTCGTTGGCCTGAAACACTCTGTCCTGGGCTGCTGCGCTCCTGGAGGAGAAGTCGCTCCTCTTCCTCAGGCGGCTGGGCGGCCGGTACGGGCCGGTCTGACCCAGGTCTCCCATCTCCTTCTTCACGCTCTCCACACCCTGACACACCCAAGGCTTGATCAGTCACGTCCGGCCAGCAGCGCTCCAGCAGAGCTCCACCTGAGACAAGGCTCTGAAGGCTCCGCTCTTGCCCAGCTTCTCTCCGCCCTTAGACACCGACTCCGCCGACTGCTTGGCGCTTTTAGCGGCTTCCTCCACGCCCTCCTTGATCTTCTTCCCGATGTCCGAGCGGCCCACCTCCTCCAGACCCTGACCGCCACAAACACTCGTTTCATATTTATCCTCTCATAACATGGTGATTAGAATGGCTCGTTTCATATTTTTGACGAGAAAACTTTTACGTATTTTTACTCAAGTAGGGTTGTCTGGTCCTAACATCTGCTTATATATTAATAGATCACGTCGTTAAAGTCACATGACTCGGTGGGACTACACGTGGAGCAGAACCTGACGCACCTCCTTCACCGTCTCCGACAAGGAGCCCAGGGTTTTCTTCAGCACTTCCGAGGTTTTGACCGTCTCCGACTCGATGGTTTTCTGCAACACATGGCGTGAGTGTGGTGTCCTCACGTGACCGCGCCCGGGCCGAGAGACGCACGTATTTCCTGCGGGCCTGCTTCAGCGCCTCCGACTCCTCCAGCTTCTTGGCCTCCTCGCGGAACTTCTTGATGTTGTCCTTCATCTCCTTGTTCTTGCTCAGCTCCTGCTTCAGGTTGTCCAGGAACTCACCCAGGAAGCCTTTGCGCCCGCCGCCGGACATGAGCCTGGCCTGTGCGCCGATAAACAGAAAAAAAACCATGTCAAAATGGTGTCAACTGCTTCCCTCACCGGATTTCAGACGTCATGTCTCATATCAAGCTGGAAAAAATCCGATATTCTCTACAAGGGTCTATCCAGAGAGTTGACACAACTTAGCAACCATTTCTGAACTTCGTTAGTTCATTACAAAGTAAATAATGAATAAATAAATAAATATGAGTATTTGTAGGGCACTTTTCACAGTTTTAACAGTTTTAAAGTGAGACATTCAGCCCTGCAAACCCTACTACATAAATGAGAATGTTTGTATTTTTTGTTTTTGCGAACTATAATTGTATACTTTACTGCTCATTTGTCTGACTGTGGGGTGGGGTTACGTTTTGTGTGCTTTCTATATTTGTTCTGTTCTGGTAATGTGAACTGAAAAATCTAAAATTCAAAATAAAAAGACCTTGTTTAAAAAAAATGGTGTCAACTGCAGGAGTGAGTGTGTGAGAGGTGGGCGGGACCTGCGCTGTAGAGGAGGCGGAGCCACATATCCTGTACGCGTGACGTCTGTCGTGTAGGGACGAGTACTGACGGCTTAATAACAGTAATGACCCGCGCTGGACACGCAGCTGAAAAGAAAAGCATTTAAAACCACAGATTAATAAAAACTACACTTAAAAGCAGCACAATCTCTAATCTCCAAATAAGCACACATCTATCTCTTTCTCTCTCTTACATTTTTCAATTTGGTTTTTCGGTCAAAACACACAATTTCCATCCACAAATTTGACATAAAACTAACTAAGAAAAGAAACAGGCTGAAGCATTGTTTATAGTTGTCTATCCTCTTATATCTATTTACATTTTACTGAATCAGCTTTACAACAAGCAAAAAGAAACACCAACAACCAAATCAAGCAAACAAACAAAAACACAGCAAAATACTGACCAAGAATCTCGAGAATACAAATCTTTTTTAGCCTGTCATTGTCATTGTTTTGTTTTTTTATTCTTTATAGTTATTTATAAGTACAGAACTCTCACGCTCTGTGTGTATACCACATGGCGTTTATAAACACACACCTCTTTCGTGTGCATATAAATACATTAATATACTACACCTCACGCGCTCTGTTTCGAGACACACACAGACACACACACACACGGTATATACACATCTCATGTATCTGTATGCCTTATCTTATACGAATGATCTTTATCGTTGTTTTTTCAACAACTAGCAACAACATGCGACTAAATTAATCACCGAACAATGTTGTTTTGTATGAAACATTTCAATATCTCGGGCTTGTTTGTTTGTCAAGACATTTTAGAAGATCCGTGAAGGCCAGATTGTGGTGCAACAGCATGACTGATTAAACAAATCACGTTTCTTATTAAGACACGCTGCACTGAGTTAAAATAAACGCGTAATGTTGTCGGCGTCGACCTGAACACCGTCTTCATCCGGACGATTAAACGCGAGAGCTCCGCGGGAATGAAATAAATGGATAAAACGATAAACTCACCTGGAAACACCGACACAAGGAGGCCGCCATCTTGGATGAGATCGGTGACCTGTTTGGCTGGTGACCTTGTGACGTACTTCCAGGGGTGGAGCTGAGACAACCAAAAGCCAATCACGGCTCTCTTGTTAAAAAGGGGCGTCACGCGTTCTTCTGCAAACGTTTTCGCGTGCGTGTGTGATACAGAATGTACTCTATATTACATACGTAATAACGTTTTTTTTTTTTTTTTTTTTACTTTTTACGTGTTATATGTTCACACTTTTTTGCTGAACTATACACAGTATTGTTGCACTGCCAGTGTTGTTTTTTTTTTGTCTTTCATTGCAGTGTTCGTTCTCTTCATTGTTCATTCACAGTTATTGTAACATTTGAACCAAATTGTTGTCTATATACATGCCAAACAAAATACCTTGCATTGCATGTTGTACAATATATAATGTGTATATGACAATTAAAATTTGTGTTTACTTTTGTGTTTTTAAGTAACAAGTAAAAAAAAATAAGTAAAAAAGTAAAGAAAATTGCAATTTCGACTCTCATACAGAATGGCAGATTTGACAATAAAGCTGACTTTGACTTTAATATGTTAATGTAATTTGCAGTGACACCCAAATATTATAAAAGACAGAACACAGTTTTAAAAACATTGTTTAATACTTTCTACTTTCAGTTTTTAAAACCACTTTTAAAGTTTTTTTCTTTTTCGTAAAGACATTCACGATGGGAAAAATCCCCATCAGACGTACCATCAACAGTCAAATATTAAAATGTGCTAAAACGTAACTTTACGGTCAGTCGATGCTTTCCGAATCCGGTCCGATCTGGAGAAAGCTCAGATGTGGAGACGTTCACGAGTTGTCGGCGTTGAGCTCAACATTCATGGTGGTTCCGGCTCCGATCTGAACATTGTGAGCGTTGGCGATGTGGATGCACCTGGGCGTGGCGCTCGAGGCTTCGTGGAACATCTTCTGATCCGCGTCCTCATCTCCAAACATCTCCGCTTTCCTCCTCAGACGTTCCCTGCTCCACTGCAGCTTCTGCTGTTCCACCTTCTGAGGAGACATGGCCCTGAGGGCTGAACTCTCGAAGGCTCTGCTGCTTTCATCAAGCGGGACTTTGGTCCTGAGCACCATGGGAAGGCTGTTCCTCGACAGACGGTTGTTTCGCGGCAGCAGTGGAATCACACAGTTCATCTTGTGCGTTTTCTCCAGCGAGTTGATGATGGCGGAGTCGGTGGTGGCGGCGCTGAGGCTGGTGGTGAAGTTCCTCGTGAGCAGCAGGAGAACGAAGGCCGAGTTGTTGATGGCGTCTTCGTAGCATCGCAACAGAGACTTTCCCGCTTCCGCAAAGTGTTCCCCGAAGACCGAGCCAACGCCTGACGTGATGCCCTCCAACAGCCCCTTAAGCCTGTGAGCCTCGTCTGCGTCTCTATCTTCATGCAGGATCACGAAGGCGTAGAAGGTGTCTTCAGAATCGCTCCACGTTGACGTACGATGAGCTGCTTGAGCTTCCGGTTTGGGATCATCACACGGTGAGGAGGAACAATCCCAGGCCGGAGTGTTCTTAGACGTGACGAGCTGAGAAGTTCCTCGGGTCTCCTGACAAGGCGTGAAGGTGTCGCTGGGTTCACTGGTCTGTGTAGGGGTGAGAGTTGGTTTGCTGGAGCGATCTGAGGTTTGGTTGAACGGTAAGGATCTGGGATCAGGAATGGTCGGCGAGCTGATTTCCAGATTCCGAGAGCTGCAGACGGATTCGCTCTTCAGGGAGGTCGGCTGACTGCTATTGGTGGTGGACATCTCTAAAGGCGTCCTACAGCTGAGGCTTGAAGGTTCCGCGCTGCTCCTGAACACGGAAAAGTCTTGACCAGCTTTTTGAAGAACATCTCGAAGGTCTGCAGAGTCCGAATCGGCTCGCCTGCTCGTGTTGAGAACGTTCCCGTACGCTTTGTCTATCAGCGAAGCATCACACAGCTGCTCCTCCACCAACACTTCGAAAATCCGGGCGATGTCCACAAGAACCTTGACGTCGGAGCCCAGGAGCGAGATTCCAGCCATGTGGCGGGCGCTCAGCTGCTCAGCGTGGTCCTTCACCAGCCGACACATGTGGCTTCCGAGCGAGCTGTCACGCTCAGTCTCCAGCAGCTCACGGGCCTCGTCCAGCCTCTTCAGGAGGATCAGACACATGGCGTGAACCAGCCTCTCCTCACACGTCAGGCCCAGGGATACGCTCAGGCTGGTCAGTCGCTCCTCCGGGGTCCGGGCCAGCACATCGAAAGCTTCGGCCAGTCCGGGATGGATCGCACCCGTCTCTTCAGCCATGGCTCAGAGGAGTGATCATACGTCATACGTCAACACGTCTCCTGGTCATCAGACCTTCCATCTGTGGCCTAGAATGTCTGTGAATAAACACTGAAAGACATGATGTTGGTTATTGGTGTTTGATTAACAAAATATAAGCATAAGAGCGAGTAGAGTAGAGTAGAGTAAAACAGAGTAGGGTAGAGTAGGGTAGAGTAGGGTAGAGTAGGGTAGAGTAGAGTAGAGTAGAGTAGGGTAGAGTAGGGTAGAGTAGAACAGAGTAAAACAGAGTAGAGTAGAACAGAGTAAAACAGAGTAGAGTAGAACAGAGTAAAACAGAGTAGAGTAGATCAGAGTAAAACAGAGTAGAGTAGAACAGAGTAAAACAGAGTAGAGTAGAATTTGAGAGTAGAAAATTATCTAAAATTAGATAATGATCTGAAATTATATATATTATATATATATAAAATCCACATGCCATAGATTGAGCCGGTTTTTGGACGATGATTCTTTCATACAACGAAATCGTTACATAAACCACCTGTTGTTAATCTGCGGTAGAGATTAAAAATGATTATATAAGGCTAAAAACAATCGAAAGATCTCAAACATGCCATCTTGATTTGTAGCATCGATCACGCGATTGTAACACCTTGCAGTTAATCTGATTTCTTACTAATAAAACCAATAAACGAGCATTAAATAAAAGTAATTATATAGTCGTTTACCGCTGCAGCAGTTCTCCATTAATCCAATAGCAGAAAGAACGAGGACAAAAAAAACAAGGAAGAAACGCTCCAGAAACGTGTCGAATCTTGAAACCGTCGGATTGTTCCCGCATTCGCTTTGTTATCTAATCGCTCAAATACAATCAAATCCAGGTTTATTTTCGTTTGCTGTTTTCTTTTCTGAAGCGGAAGTATTGGAATACAACATCGTTGATTTTTCGACGTTTCCAGTATCCTGAAGATGGCAGTAAATCACGGAATAGGTTAATGTAACGTGGATTTAAAAAAAAACATGTATTTATTTATTTATTAATTTTAAATTCAAGTACTTATTTTGGTCGCCTTCTATGGAAAACAGTGTTTTAAAAAGACGTTTAAAAATCTTGGCGTGTCTTGTCTTCACGTGAACTTCACGTTTGGTTGGTTAACATTCGCCTTTGGATAATTTCTAGAAAAGTGATTTATTAAATATTTTTCTAGCTATTATTTTATACATTAATATAGATATATACATTAGCAATTTAGAGTAAGTTTTTATAAATGTGAACATTTGTTTGTGCCTGTAATGTGGTTTATATTTTTTATTACCTTCGATCGCACTCTTATTATGCAATCATCCCTAAGCGTCGCGAGATTAGAGGAGACGAAGCATGTGCGATAACGAGAGTAGGGTTTCGCGCGCTGAGGATAAGCTCCGGCTGCACAGCTGATTGACGCAAAATCCAGCGAATCAGCGTAGAGCTCCGACGCCCTCTCAGCCAATCCGCAGCGCGTCGAGCCCGCGGCAGGAGGGGAAACACGTTGTTGAACAGTTTTATTGATTCGAGTCGTAGTTTCACTGTTTCGCGGCTGAAGTGTTGAACATTTGTTAAAAGTGCAACGTTTATCACCATTCCGCGAATTTCCTGACGAAAAGTCGCCTCTTCGGTCTTCGAAAGCATCATCGCAGGTAAACATTTAAAAACACCGCTTTCGGTTGGCGATCAAACGTATTGTTTATAAAACCACACGATTGTTTTTGTGCACGCTGTAATGTAATCAATATCACGTAATAACGCTCGCGATCGCGTATTTAATTTATTTTTGGAAATGTTCTCGAGCGTTTGCAAAAAAAGACTCGCCAGAGTCGTGAAATTGTTTACGACCGGATAAACGCACAAACGACACACTTTACGCGCGTTTGGTGTCGTATAAATAAGGCCTTTATTTATAACGAAGCTTTAAGTGTCTACTAGTTTCACCACGGACACTTTGTTCTTGATTTGGAGTTGACAAGTGAGGTTTTCGGGCTCAAGATCACCCACACAATGGCCAACGTTAAACCCCGACAAAACACGCGACTCTAGTGTTTTAAACAATCGTCGAAATCCTCCAACGTGTGACTGATTCGTTATTTTAACGCTGATTTTCGCGCCGTGTCTGCAGTTTAAAATCGCTCCAATATTCGATTTCACGCGTCCTATAGGTGGCGCTCGAGTCCATTTCCGCTGGGGATGGGCGTGGCCTATCGGCTCGAGACGTCAACAAGGGTGTCTCCCTCTATCTGCTCGTCTAGTGTTTGGATCAAATCTGTAAAGTAGAGCTGCACGATGTAAAAAATATGCGATATTGCTGGTAAATATTGTGATAACAATATTGCTTGCGATATAACATATTCCCATATAAAAAAATAATTTTCTAAAAAGTAAAGCTTCCGATGACTAAAATGATACTAGAATAAACAGGCAATATGTTTTTTAATCAAATTGAGCTTAATTTGGGCTAAAAACGGTCTATTAGGGGGCAAACATTAACACTAAAAACCTCAGCAGATATATTGGTTTATGATTATTATTACCACTAGACTTGCAAAGATTAATTGCATCGCTCTCAAACATTACATTTTATTCATATACAGTATAAACATACAATCATCAAGATCAACACGAGCATCTTTTAAACAAAATGTGTCCTTACCTTTCCTGCTTTTAAATGCTAATAAATAATGCAAAATATGAACCCAGTTGTAAACAAAAGACTAAACTATGGTTTTGATAACCGAAAGGATCAAGTTGTTTTTATCAGATGTAGACTAGGTCACTCCAGACTCACTCATTCATATTTATTATTGGATGAAGAAAAACCATGTTGTGATCGATGTGGGAATATACTGTCTGTAAAGCAGATTTGAATTGACTGATCGATTGTGTGATATTAGACAACGGCTTTATTCAGAAAATGTTTTAACAGATGTTTTTAGAAACGTTTCACCACAAAATATTTTACAATTTTCATCAGAAATCAACATGAAAGATTGTATCTAATTTGTTGAAGTCATTTTGAAAAGTTGTGTATTTAATTGCTATTCATCAACTGTGATAGAGATGTTTTGATTTCTAAAGAGTAAAATTGTCAAATACCACGTTGCCATTAATATAGCCACTGAAGCTAAAGATGGCCTATAAAATCAAATAAATAAATAATGCAAAATATTAAACGGTGTTCAGGCATTATAACCGTACAGTCACCAAGACTTAAAATTTTCATCTTTTAAACGAAATATGTTCTTGCCTTGCCTTTTTTTTTTAAATAAAACACATTTTAGAATGGCGCATCCTATTATCGCGATAACAATATTTTTTGATGCATTGTGCAGCCCTACTGTAAAGTTCGTAGGTGTATCATCCGCACACACACGGAGTTGTGGAATGATTCCACCGGCAGATTCAGCTCCAGATGTTTCAGTTGGAAAGCCGCAGCCTGTTCGAGGAAAAATAGTTGGCTGTGCGCCACGGCGTTGATCGTGCGGCTCTTGCGTGTGTCAGGTTGGCCGCCATGTGGATCCAGGTGCGCACGATGGACGGCAAGATGACCCACCGCGTCGACTCCCTGTCCAAGCTCACCAAGGTGGACGAGCTGCGGGCCAAGATCGTGGAGCTGTTCCACGTGGAGGCCGAGCGGCAGAGACTCTTCTACAGGGGCAAACAGGTCGGCGTGAGGAACTTTACTACTGCCGTTCCTTTCACCGGAATGAAAATTCTTGACCTCAAGAACGAAATCGAAATCCGAATCAGACGTTTTTTTATTCGTCGGTGGAAATTCTCTTTTGTCTCGTGCTCTCGTAAACAACCAAATAAAAGTAAAAAGGAAGACTATATAAATATATACACACATACATATACACTCACAGTATAGACTTTGTATGCACAGAAAAGTAGTCCTAAAAATTTTTTATTATAAACAATAGCGTTTATTGCTATGCTGGTGCACCAACTTTACTAAAATCAAGGCATTGCGAATGCATACAATAATAATAAAGTTTCAAAGAATAAGCGAAATAAACGTGTTGTGAATGATGCAAGTATTTATTAAGCATATTGCAACAATCAAGAGTGTAAAATATCAGTCAAACTAAAATGTTACATGAGCACTAACAGAGACGCCTACTGGCCTGCTGAAAGGCGGTAAAAATAAATGTTCTTCACACACGTGTTGTTGTGTAAAATCAAGTAGTGCGTATATTTAAAATGTTATTTAGCTTATGACATAAAAGCACTGCTGCTTTTAACCTCCTGGGTCATAGTGTCGAAATATAGATGAAAATAAGTAAATATTTAGTAGTAACTTGTGTAATATCTGTAAACAAAAATATGACGTTTTATTTTTACACTTATTGTGCTTCTAAGAGCCCAACTAGCAAAGTAAAATTTAAAAGGAACGTGATTTCAGAGCTCGGGTCTCAGGAGGTTAAATATAAGCGAGTAAATAAATGTTTAAATAAAGTGCTCGGCTTTCAAAACTCAACTATCTTTTACATCCCGACTCAAAACTTATAAGCAGGTGAAAAAAACTGATGATATCCAAACAGTTGAACCGTTTTAAGGGCTTTTTTTTTTTTTACTATCTCTCTTACTATCTCTTTCTCTCTCTTCTTCTCTTGTCAGATGGAGGACGGCCACACGCTCTTCGACTATAACGTGGGCTTGAACGACATCGTGCAGCTGCTGGTGCGGCAGGCGGTGCTGGCGAAGGACAAGGAGGCGGAGCTATCGGACTCAGACTCCGGGTGTGGCTCGGCTCAGAGCGAGTGTGATAAGAGCGAGAGCGAGGGTCAGGGGGTCGCGACCTCGGCTCAGGTGGACCTGCCGGACCTGGTGGAGCCGGGCTTTGGCTTTTATAAGGTGGGTTTTTGATGCGTGCATTTTTACTTTATAACTGTTTTTGTTAATTGTTATTATTAGTATTGATTTAAAAAATGTATTTATTCATTATTAATCCCAGTGGGAAATGGACAAAAAATGTTTATTTGTGTTGTGATTTATGATTCTGATTGTTTACTTTTTTTTTTTTTTTTGATGCATGCATTTTTACTTTACAACAATTTTTATCAATTATTATTAATGTTGATTTAAAAAATGTATTTATTCATTATTCATCTCAGTGGGAAATGGACAAAAAATGTTTATTTGTGTTGTGATTTATGATTCTGATTTTTTTTTTTTTTTGGTAGTTCTTTTCCATGTTAAGTTTTAGATTTTTGATGCATGCGTTTTTACTTTATAACTATTTTTATTAATTATTATTATTAATAGAAATATTTTTGAAATGCATTTATTCAATATTAATCCCAGTGGGAAATTGATTTTTTATTTGCTTTGTGATTTATGATTCTGATGGGGTTTTTTTTTTGCATGTGAAGTTTTAGATTTTTGACGCATGCATTTTTACTTTATAACTATTTGATTAATTATTATTATTATTATTAATATTGATTAAAAATGTATTTATTCATTATTAATCCCAGTGGGAAATGGACACACTTTTTTATTTGTGTTGTGATTTATGATTCTGGTGGTGTTTTTTTTTTTCCATGTGAAGTTGTAGATTGATGTCTGCTTTTTTACTTTAAATTAATAATAATAATTAATAAAAATAATGTATTTATAAGGCGAGCGGCGCGGTTTCTCTCTCAGACGTGACTGAACACGGCGGCTTGACTTTCAGATCCGCGAGCTGGTGGACGCGCGGGACTTGAACATGGGCGCCTGGTTCGAGGCCCAGATTGTCAACGTGACCAAAACGGAAAGTTGCCCCGCAGAAGATGGAGATGAAGTCATTTACCACGTAAAGTATGAAGAGTAAGTGAGTTTACCACACTTCCACAAGCTGACGTTCTCTCCAATGACGTTCTCCATTTTTTTTCATTAAATTTTTTAAAATTCGATATATAGGTCACTATACTCATAAGAAAATATGATATGAATTATATAATTAAAATAGAAAATATAAATGAATTTTATATTTACAGCTGCATATTTGTAATATATGAGGAATGTGTATGTGAGTTGTTTTACAATTTTCACGTTGTTGTTGTCAAAATGTATACATTTTAAATCTAGAATAGTCCTTATTGTACTAATTATACATGTGTATTTTTATATGCACGCATCGTAATTTTTACTTGCGGTGTTATATATGATTTTGATGGGGGTTTGTTTTGTTTTTGTTTTGTTTTTTTTCAGTGTGCAGTTTAAAATTTTGGTACATGCATTTGTGCTCAAAATGCATTTTTTTTAAGATTAATTTGTTTTTTTTTTTAACTATTCCTTTCTCCCCATTATTATTAGACAAAAAGTTGAATGAAATGGAAGTTAACAAACGTTTAATTCCAGTAAACTATACAAAGGGGTTTTTTTTTTTGGATTCTTCGGGAAAAGAAACAAGGTGAAAAAAACTGCAACTGTGATTAATGGCGTTAAAAATATGAACTCGATTAAGCACTTAAAATGAATCGCGTGCGTTAACGCGTTAACTTTGATTGATGTCCGTCTCGCGCAGTTACCCCGAGAACGGCGTGGTGCAGCTGCGCGGGAAAGACGTCCGCCCGCGCGCCCGCACCGTCTACCAGTGGCACCAGCTGGAGGCCGGAATGATCGTGATGGTCAACTACAACCCCGACGACCCCAAGGAGCGCGGATACTGGTACGACGCCCAGATCCAGAGGAAGAGGGAGACGCGCACCCACAGAGAAGTGTTCGGCAAGATCCTGCTCGGGTACGGCCACAAAACACCACCCGCAAATATACAGCATAAATGTAAAATAGCCAAATCAATAAAATGTGTAATTACGTTTTTAGTTTTTTAAAGTACGTTTATTTGTCACAAAAAATTATTTCTATTTAATATTTTGGGGATTGGTTAATTTATAGATAACTGTATTAAAAAAACTAAATAATTGTGTTGCATTAGTGACTCTAAAGAAATTGTAAAAATATGCATGTATTTTTAGATATAAAATATCCAAATCAATAAAGTGTCTATGTATATATCTAAAAATACACACTACTTTTTTTTTTTTTACTACTAATGCAATACAATTCTATTTTTGATTAACCATTTAATTATTTTAAATGTAATTACAAAAATACTTCTAGAAATACACACCTATTTTTTGGTTTGTATGTTTATGTGTGAAAAAGTTTTAGGGATTGGTTGATTTATAACCACATTAAAATAAAATAATTGTACTGCATTACTAAATACGTTTTATTGTAAAAAACAAAACAAAGTGTGTACATGTATATTTAAAAATTCGTGAATTTTTTTGTACATGTGACTTTTGCAATACATTAATTTTGTTTTTGATTAACCATTAAATTATTTTCAATGAAATTAAAATTAACCCATCCTGATAATACACTTAGATTGAAATGTACTTATAAAATATCCAAATCAATAAAATAAGTATTTATTTATGTACATTTCTGCGTAAAAAGTTGCATGAGACACAAACATGATTAGTTCCTTTGTCTTAACAAAAAACAGTGTGAAAATTAGTACAGAATAAAATGGCCTTTTTTAATATATTAAATAATCGTTTATTTGCCGTGTCTAAATGTCTCCCATCTGTTTCGTTTCCCCCCCATTATAGTGACGCTGGCGATTCCCTGAACGACTGCCGCATGATGTTCGTCACCGAGATCTACAAGATCGAGGAACCAGGAAGTCCCGAGGCCCCGGGCTCCGCCTCCGACAGCCCTCAGAAAAGTGCGTCCTCACGCCCTCACGTGCCCCGCCCAGAAGCCCTCGCCACAACGTCTCCTCTTCGCCTCCTCAGGGTCCAACGGGCCGGAGTGCAAGACCTGCCGAGACGACCCGGAGAAGAGCTGCCGCCTGTGTAACTGCCACGTGTGCGGCGTCAAGCAGGACCCCGACAAACAGCTGCTGTGTGACGAGTGCGACATGGCCTTCCACATCTACTGCCTCAGCCCGCCCCTCACCGCCATCCCCAGCGACGAGGACTGGTCAGCACTCCACACCACACCTACTCAAGTAGAGACACAAAGTACTTCTGTGGGAGGAAAAGTAACTCGCCCCAAAAGTAAAAGTACTGTTACTAATACTGACAAAACTACTTTTAAGTGACGAGGACTGGTCAGCACTCACCACACCTACTCAAGTAGAGATGCAAAGTACTTCTGTGCGAGGAAAAGTAACACGCCCCAAAAGTAAAAGTACTGTTACTAATACTGACAAAACTACTTTTAAGTGACGAGGACTGGTCAGCACTCCACACCACACCTACTCGAGTAGAGATACAAAGTACTTCTGTGGGAGGAAAAGTAACTCGCCCCAAAAGTAAAAGTACTGTTACTAATACTGACAAAACTACTTTTAAGTGACGAGGACTGGTCAGC
>MU204413.1:10267477-10278819 GCA_017309775.1 Paedocypris sp. Pulau Singkep
AATAATATATCTAGTATACAAAAATTAAATTGGAGCAAACGTTTCCAAAATACAAAATATGTTTCAAATAGACATATTAACAGTAAACAATCGACAGAGTAAACAGTAATATAGAAAATAATTATAATATATAATTATATAATAAACAAATATATTTGTGTGTGTGTGTGTGTGTGTGTGTGTGTGTGTGTGTGTGTGTGTTCAGTATTATACTGTACTTTTTATTTACACACACACACCTCCAGAAGTGAAACCACACACAAAAGACTAAGCCAGTGCGTCATACCGGAAGCGCTGCTTTGTGTGCTTACGTGCTTTCCGTAATAGTAAGACTGACGATACGACGCCACTGGCTATTCGTACTGCCAATCAAACACGCTAGCCAATGGAAATCAGCAGCCCGGGTCGCACCAACCAATCCGTACGCTCGCTGCTCTGCAATGGGCGGAGCCGCGGCCCAGCACAGCTGCAAACGGCCTCGGAGCGTCGGGACGGAAGAAAAGCGGCTGAACGGAGACGAAAACAACGACAAAAGCGCGACAAACGCAGGTAAATCACCGCGTTATTACTAACAAACGCGCGGAGAAAGAGGAGGATGTTCCGCGCAGCTGCCGCGTGTCCGTGGAGAAGCTCGGACGCTTCTTGAGGAGTAAAGCGCTTTGAGTTTTCGCGCTGATTGTGTCGTTGTGTTTACTCGCGTTCTTTTGCGTTAATGCTGCTCGTTTATACGCGTTTACCGTCGTGTAGCTCCGCGCTTGTTTATTGTTTGCAAACGCGCACGCGCGCGCGCGCACACACACACACACACACACACACACACACACACAAAGGCCATTTAAATCGCCTCGTCTGGTGTCGTGCCGTTTGAACTTGGACTGGAATCGCTCGCGATCATTCGTCACGTCGTGATTGTCGCGTTATTTCACGCCGCTTCGGCTGTAAAGTAAACGGCGGGTCGTAACGGATGAAGCGAACGCTGTCGTTTACACGTGTGTAATTACACATGACTTACACATTTACACCGCCTGTCCGAGACTCGAGAGTAAATAACGAATTGTGCTTTATTACGTGTGTGTTTCGTGTTTGTGTTTTTGCTTTGTTTCTGTGCACTACTAATATTACATTAAACACTGTACTTACTGCTTGATGGTTTTGAAATGTACTGTATTAATATTGATTCTCTTTTATTAGTCTTAGTTGGCTTTTTACATTATTGTTTGTCTATTATGATTATTTGAATTATTGAATTTGCAATCACACTTTTACAAAGATCAATTAATTGGATTTGTTAGGCAATCATTGGTGATTGAAGAGAAATATCAGGCAATGTGGGTTCAACTGTTCAGTTTTTGTCATAAATGCTCATTCAGGAACGTCAGATGATGCTAAAAGTGGAATGTGTGTGAAACTGATCTGCGTTTTGTACACTATATTAATATACATTCTCTTTTCTTGTCTGCTATGTCTTGATTGGCTATTTAAGGGACTAATTAAAATTATTTTAATTATTGCATTTACAATCACACTTTTTAAAAAAATCTGTGATATATATATATATATATATATATATATATATATATATATATAAAGCTTTGCTAAAAAGCTGATCGGTAACAAAAAATTGTATTCCAGTAAGTGTAGTGTTTTTCTTTTTTTTACCCTTAAAATTATGTGGAAAAAAATGATGCGTTACTGAATCCAGGGGTAGACGGAAATAAGGGACATTGGGCCAGTAACTTTTGAAGATCAAAACCACTGGCGCAGATTGACGCGTTGTGTATTGATCCCAATAATCTAAAAAAAAAAAACGGTTTGCTTGAACAAACATGATTATCATTAATTTGTTTAATGTAGGTTTAGTGCAAAGTGCAGCAAAACTAAACAAAAACAGAACAAGTGCAATTCTCTGCTTTTTCTTTTCGTATTTTCTTTTGCTTTCCCTCAATTTCTCTTGTGATTTTTTTTTTTTTTTTTTCCTTCCTTTCTGAAACATGTAACCGAGCTCAGTGGCGCCTATTGGAAAAACATTTTTGTGTGTTAGGCCCAATAACGCACCTATTTTTTATAGATGTATTTTTTTTCTTCATACTGTCAGTTAGATGCTTCTATCCAAAGCAACTGTAATGTCATTAAAAATGTGTTAAGATTTGTTAAAAAAAAAAAAAAAAACATAATCTGGTGTTTCCAAAGTAAATGTGTTTGCCATAGTAAATATAAGTGGTGTTTTTACTCACTCTGCAAAAACTCACTTAAACTGCAAAAAGTTTTAACCTTACAAAAAATGCAAACACCATTTTGAAATAAATTAGATGCAACGACGCCAACAACAACAACAATTAACTGGAAATACAAAAATATATTTTAATTTATCATTTAATTTAAGCCAACTCCCAGAATGTCTGGATTGTTTTATTAAAAGTTTTATTATTTATTACCATCATAATAATAGTAGCGTGTTGTTATTGCTCAGTCGTGATAAGCGTAGAGAAAGCTGCGTTAGACTTCCAAACTTTTCTGATTTAACAAACTTTTCTTTCAACAAATTATCGCCAAGCAGTTGCCGTCTTTTTTCTCCCCCGCTCGCTTTTAGTTTTTGACGCCCAGATTTAACGAGGTTATTTGCGAGTAAGTTGCTACTTGTGTATTTATATTGTCGACGCTATACACGTGTGCTCCTTTAAACACAATGACATAAACCAATGAGGTTGTAGTTCATGCAGGTCAACTAGAAAAAAATAATGTGTTGTTTTATTTATCACAATATTATGATATTTGCCGGTGTTCTAAAATTCTGTCCTACACATGAGGATTTCCTACGTCGCACGATATACAATTACGCCACATTGCAAAGTAAAAACGTATAGTTATATCTTTGAATGTAACAGTGGTCATTAGACAATCATAGTAAAATAATATGAAGAATATAAAGAATAAAGTTTGGTGAAGTTCAAACATTTTCTACGAATGTTCACAAAACTTGCATGACTGTAAAGTTCATTCCTGACTTATAATGACTTTAGTATCTAGTTTGTAGTATGTAGTTTTCATATTCAGGAATTTTATCTACAAAAACACGTGTAAAAGCTGATGAACGCGAGTAGTTTGACGTGTTCGCTTAATGTGAAGTCAGAAAACCTAGCGTTCTATCTGTATTGTTATAAAATAAATACAATAACATATATACTTATTCATATGTGTATAAATGTAATTGCTTAAAGGATATTAAAAGAATAATTACCGTCATTGCACAAGTGTATGTATTTTTAACGCGCATGCGCACAAAGCGATGTAGGAAATCCTCACGTGTAGGACAGAACTTTAGAACAGCTGTGAGCGAAGCCGGAGTGAAGCTGACTCGGAATTCAAGGTTTTGTGATTCTCTCCGCAGCATCTCACCTGCATTCATGGACCCGAGCGCAGAACCGCCCCCGCCCGCTCAGGAGTCCCCGCCTCCAGAATGTGCTCCGCCCCTCCCGGAGTCACCCGCGGATCAGCCAATCCCAGCGGCGTCCTCGGCGGCAAACTCCGCCTACAAGATCATGACCTTCAGGCCCACCATGGAGGAGTTCAAGGACTTTGCCAAGTACATCGCGTACATCGAGACGCAGGGAGCTCATCGCGCCGGCCTGGCCAAGGTAACGGCGATGTCCCAGATGACCCCGAATTATTTAAATATAAAAGGAGCGTCTTTTTCTTACCGTTAGCGTGCAGTGAGACGAGACGTGTGAAAAAACATCCTCTTTGCCCATCAAATAAAGCGACAAAAACACTAGTTCCCGAGATCTTGCTTCAAAAATATAAAATTAACTTCCTCTTCTCCCAGAATGGTAAATGGTAAAAATTAATTAATTTTATTTTTCTTCTCTCCCGTCGAGCCGCCATCTTGAAATGACAATGGCGAGATGACACGACGAGATTTGTTTTTACTGATTCGCGGGCCATTGGTCCTGAGCTAAACTCAGACATGCTGGGCCGGACCGACCTATTGGAGGGTTCCACTGTCTCAGAGTGGGTTCTTAGTGCTGTGGTCTTCCGGGTTGTTACAAAGGTCCACATCTCGCCAATTAAGTGGGGAGTTGTCGGTCGCAACATTGTCCTCAGTCATATTGATGGTTTTCTTGGTGCCTACTCTCAGTCTGGCCTGGGAAGATGTGACAATTTGTTCTGATTAGATCACAGTACTTGGGCAAACTACAGAAGCGTGGTAGAATCTCACTAATGCATCGCTGAACTCATGCGGTTCTCGGGTGCTACTTTGATCTTGGCATGTGGCAAACGTAGAAACCACTGTTGGCGGAAAGAATTGGGAGTTCCTTTAGTTCTCTTGACTTGTTCCAACCTAGCTGGTGTTTCCATAGAGCTCGGATCAAGCATTTATCTCGGGTTGCGAACATATATAACAAATGCAAGCGGGTCATGTTGACCGTCTGAAGTTGGATGCGCGTTCCGCACAGAAGGGACATGACATGTCAATTGTTGTGATGTAAAGCGCTCCCTGAACATGACTTGCTGCGATTGATCTACTCTGGACCTGGTGTCATCGACAGTAGTTTTGTTGTCTTGATGATTGAACTTCACGAGATGGTTGGATCTTAATGGCGGCCGCCCTGTATTGGGAGGCCACTGCAATTGGACTGAGGTCTTTTTGTTTCTGGAAGGACTCTGGGTTCGGACGGAAGACATCAGTTGGAGATTTGCAGTTAATCCAATGACGGAAATGTAATCTCCATCAGGTGACGCTTCTAGGGATGTTGCGTTTGCAAGTGGCTGGACCTGCACAAGACCCAGACAATCTTGTCCAGGATAGAAAGGGTGGAGATAGGGGGTGACGTTCAACCAGAAGTTAACATTCTCTTTGGATGTTGAATTGTTGATGATCACTTGAGCCATCTGGACTCTAGTGCAGGCGGTGAACATCTTGGAATTAGAAATAGATGGGTTTCTGATTAAAGTGACTTGGAGATGAGGTTGGGCCAAAGTCACAATGATTTGCTCTTGGTCTGTCAGAGCACGTATGTCCGATACTGAACAATACTCGTGAAAGGCAGAACTTTTGCGCTTCCCAATCTTTGCCGATTCACTTGGGAAGCTTGATGTAACATGACTGATAAACAAGTCAATTAGTTTATAAAATGAACCAACAACACGGAGCTGAACATCTCCTCGTTTCAGGTGACGTGCTGGGATAAGCTTGTTCACTAGCACTGTCTCCTGCAGGTGCTGGCTCGTCAGTTGAATGTGGCTGATCCTCTTGATCATTTCTGTCCAAATCCTGATCCAGATGTGAATTGCTTTCTTCACCATCTTGGAATAATGGGATCACTGGAATTGGATTGCAACTAGGAAGACAAACTTCCTCTTTAAAGGCTTCGTTGCCTGAAGGATAAACAACATTGTCCGGAAGCGGCTTCACATCTGCCGGAACTAACATTGCATCTCTCATGGGTTCCTTTGCTGGTAGCTGCTTCGCTTCTACTGATTGAACGAAAGGGCCGACCGGCTTTGAAGGAGAATGACATGAAGTTTCACTCGTCGTGCTTCGAGGAAATCTATACGATTCTTGCGGCCTGGTAACACGCTCTACTAGTCGCCTAAATGGAGATCCTACTCTTTCTCTAGGATCATAAAGGGACCCTTCTCTAGATCCTGCTTTGTTCTTCTCATTATAATCATGATCATTGTAAGCGCGCTCAACCGTAGTAATCATTCGCTGCCTCCCGGTTGCCAGGGGAGGAGACTCTGCTGTTGGGTGTGAGTGAAATTGTCGGTCCGAAGGTGATGGGACGTGACGCTTCTGTGGTGGGTGGGACGTTCTTCTGCATAGCGTCCGTTCCGGCTCGAAGGAAAAACGTTTTGTTGGGAGTTGTGGTCATGGACATAGGGGACATGGACTTGTGTCCGAAAGGTTGCAGGTTCGAATCCTCCCTACTACGGGTTCTGCAACTAAGTGTCCTTGGGCAACACTGAACCCCACATGCCCCCCGGGCGCCACGGCTTAAGGCTGCCCACTGCTCCGGGTTTGTGTGTTCACTTCACTGTGTGTATGTGGATGCACTTTCACGGATGGGTTAAATGCAGAGCACAAATTCAGTATGGTCCCTAGTGGCCATATTGCCGTCACCTCACTTCCTTCCTTCCTTCCTTTGGCCACCATTCTGATTCTACTGAATGAAATGAAGGGCTCACCTGATGAAGGGCGAGAATAGACGTGTAGATTTACTCCGTGTTGGCCAGGCGCCGCTCCTCCAGTGGCCGGCACAACTCCTCTTCTCTCTCGAGCTCCTGCTGCTCTCTGAGGAGGTCTTCAACGTGTCTCTGTTTAACCAGACGGGTTTTCATGTCTCGACGTCGGGCGTCCATCTCAGCTTCGAACTTGGCTTTCTCGCTCGGCTTCAAACTCGTACTCCATTTCGAGCTTCTGCTGCGGGGGCTTCTCTCTCCCGCCGAGCCGGTGAGTTCTCAAAGTCCTCATGGTATCTCTGGTTAATCCTCTCAACCTGCTGCTCTTCGCCTGGACTTCTGAAGATGGGTAAACTCCTTAAGGATCGTAGAGGTCCAGTCATCTGCTCGCCGTAACCGTCCTCCGCTCCTCACATTCCATCTTCAGATCTTGAGATGCTGTTTCTGTACTGGTTAGAGGTGCAATGTCCCTGTTCGTTGGGATCTTTGCTTGATCCGGTGAGAGAAACACGGGAACTTGATTAGTCAGAGAAGAAGCCTAGACTAGCTCAGATGGAAAGCAGGTCACCAACAAAACAGTACACAAACATTCAGTTGACATCAGTCTGGTTGCTACAGAGTTCCGTGGAGATGATCTGGCGTCAAGCACTCATATCCACAACAATGACGTGGCATCTTCCTCAATTACGTGAATACCTCAATAAACCATTTAAAATAACTAATTATTGTACTGTCATTGATGATAAGAAAGGGAGAGAACCGTGGGAAACACACACACAATCTCCTACTTCAGGTAGACTTTCTTACAGGCGCACTGCAAAAAACGCACCTGGAAAAATAAGAAAATCTAAATCAAAATGAGTAAAAAAGATTTAAATCGAGTGTAATTATCTCTCATATGGGGTGAGAAAATTTTACTTGGTAAGACGCTGGAAACAAGACCTATTTTCTTGAAACATGCAAATTAATCTTTTACTCTTAATTCTAAGATAGTTAATTTATCTTCTCTGAAATTAACAGGATTTCTGTGATTTTTAAGATCTTTTGGCTTGTCAAGAACTCATTTTTTGCAGTGAAATCTCAGAGATACGGCAAGATGGCGGTAACCGTTCATGTGAGATTGTCCGTATATCGTGTTATACTTTTATAAAAGGTGAATATGATTATTACAATTATTACCAATATTTTATCATTTACAAAAAAAAAATGTCTGACTTCAAACTTTCAGGGGTGGGCAAACTTTTTGATTCGCGGGCCACATTGGGTTCTTACATTTGACAAAGGGGCCGGGCTTCCTGGTCAAGTGGCTGTCAATCACATTCTCAGCCAATCAGAGTAAGGAGCGCCCCCACGTGAAGCTAGTGCCGCATGTGGCCCTCAGGCCGTAGTTTGCCCACCCCTGGATTAGACAGATGACATGTTAAATGCGGCTCAACTAACGAATTCTTTTCGCCGAATCTAACGAATTTTTCAAAATTTTCTGGTAAATCGGTGACTGGCGTATTTGACGGCGACGGTTTGCTTCTCAGGTGATTCCTCCGAAAGAGTGGAAGCCGCGGCGCTGCTACGACACCATCGAGGACATGGTGATCCCCGCCCCCATCATGCAGGTGGTCACCGGCCAATCAGGGCTCTTCACCCAGTACAACATCCAGAAGAAGTCCATGACGGTGGGCGAGTACCGCAAGCTGGCCAACAGTAAGAAGTGAGTGGGCGTGTCTGTCCGTCCTGAGTGGGCGTGTCCTCTCTCCGCTCACCCCGCCTCCTCCCGTGACAGGTACTGCACGCCTCCGCACAAGAGCTTCGACGACCTGGAGAGGAAGTACTGGAAGAACCTGACCTTCGTCTCCCCCATCTACGGCGCCGATATCAGCGGCTCACTCTACAACCCGGTCAGTGCCCGCATCATCTACTCTCTCCTTCTCTGTCTGTCTGTCTGTCTATCTATCCATACTTTCTGTCTGTCAGTCATCCATCCATCCATATTTCCTGTCTGTCTGTCAGTCATCCATCCATCCACTCATATTTCTCGGATGGATGGATGAATGTCTCTCTCTCTCTCTGTCCACCTGTCTATCTGTCTATCCACCTGTCTATCTATCTATCTATTCATACTTTCTGTCATACATCCATCCATCCATATTTCCTATCTGTCTGTCAGTCATCCGTCCACTCATTTCTAGGATGGATGGATGGCTGTCTCTCTTCTCTCTCTCTCTCTGTCCACCTGTTTATCTGTCTATCCATTCACATGTCTCTATCTGTCTGTCTGTGTGTCTGTCTGTCTGTCTATCTATCTATCTAATCAAGAGATATTTTTTGTTTAACCGTTAATTGGTTATTGAGACCAAACGATCCTGATGTGTGTGATTAATCATAATCAACTATGTATATAAGGACTTGACAAAAAACACACACAACACAAACACTAATAAACGTTAATAAATCTGTCCGTTTTCAGCCGGCTGAGCTGCTGCGGTGGTGACACTGTGTGTCTAAAAAGTTTTTAGTCGCCACTTTAAACCGAGTCACTTTTTAGACACTTCAATCGAGTCACTTCGTTTCAGTCTTACTTTTTTATCTTGGAATTTTTGTATTTTATTCACATTTCACTTTTTCTTCATATCTTGTTTTTATTGAATTTCTATTGTTTTTTTTTTTACCTCTTTGGTATTTCCTTTGCACATTGTGAATAGCATATTTAATTTTATAGCGTATTTCTATCGTTTTTTAACCTCTTTGGTGTTTCCTTTGCACATTTTGAATAACATGTTTTATCTTTACACCCTGTTTTATCGTTTTCTATCCTTTTATCTTTTTATTGCATTTCCCTTTGCAGTTTTGTTGTATCTCCCCCATCACTAGGTTTAATGCTGGAACGACCAAAAAAACACATTTCACTACATGTTGTACCACACATAATTTGTATGTGAAAAATAAAATTTGAATCTGATTTGAATGTGTGTGTGTGTGTGTGTGTGTGTGTGTGTGTTGAAGGAGGTGGGCGAGTGGAACATCGCTCATCTGAACACTCTGCTGGACATGGTGGAGCAGGAGTGTGGCATCGTCATCGAGGGCGTCAACACGCCCTACCTGTACTTCGGCATGTGGAAGACCACCTTCGCCTGGCACACCGAGGACATGGACCTCTACAGCGTCAACTACCTCCACTTCGGCCAGCCCAAGTCCTGGTGAGCTGATGCCACTCCTCCACACGGTCATATATCATGTCTGTCTGTCTGTCTGTCTATCCATCCATCTGTCTATCTACCTGTATATCTATCTATCTATCTATCTATCTATCTATCTATCCATACTTTCTGTCTGTCATCCATCCATCCATCCATATTTCCTATCTATCATCCATATTTCCTGTCTGTCTGTCTGTCAGTCATCCATCCACTCATATTTCTAGGACGGATGGACTGTCTCACTCTCTCTCTGTCCACCTGTCTGTCTGTCTATCCATCCATCTGTCTTTCCGTCTGTCTATCCATCTATTTGTCTATTTGTCTATCTGTCCGTCTGTCTGTCTATCTCTATCTGTCTCTCTATCTGTCTGTCTGTCTGTCTATCTGTCTCTCTTTCTCTGTCTCTCTTTCTCTGTCTCTATCTATCCATCTATCTGTATCTGTCTCTCTCTCTCTCTATCTCTCTCTCTCTGTCTCTTCCTGTCTCTCTCTCTCTCTCTGTCTCTCTCTCTCTCTCTCTCTGTGTCTCTCTCTCTCTCTCTCTCTCTCTCTCTCTCTCTGTGTGTGTGTGTGTCTCTCTCTCTCTCCCTGTCTCCACTTCGGCCAGCCTAAGTCCTGGTGAGCTGCGGCTTCTCCACACGGGGGCGCTGTGCTCCTTCTGATGTCATCCGCTGGAGGAGAGTCACGTGACCCGCGGTTTGTCTCACCGTGTGACGCTTTGCTTCTGAAACGCGCCACGTTCTTCACACCCGTGGATAGCGCCGCCACCCGTCCCTTAAAATACCCAATTGTCCCGTATTTGAGATTTTTGCGCGTTCCGTTTTGAATCGGTACGGGACAGGTTTTGTCTCGTAATTTTTTTATTATAGTTTTTAAAAAAAAATTATAGCTTTTTTTAAAGCAGCGTGTCATGCTAAATATACTTTACTCATTTTATGAAGATTCTCCTATCAGCGTATCTATCCATCCATCCATTCATCTGTATTTCCTGTCTGTCAGTCATCCATCTGTCCATCCATATTTCCTATCTATCCATCCATATTTCCGTCTGACTGTCTCTCTTTATCTATCTATCTATCTATCATCCATATTTCCTATCTATCCATCCATCAATCCACCCGTATTTCCTGTCTGTCTGTCTGTCTGTCAGTCATCCATCCATCCATATTTCTTATCTAACCATTCATCCATATTTCTTGTCTCTCTCTCTCTCTCTCTCTCTCTCTCTCTGTGTCTGCCTATCTATCTATCCATTCATCCAATCGGTACAAGACGGGTTTTGTCCCGTATTTTTTGTCGTTTTTTTTTAAAAGCCGCCCTATTAAAGTACTTGTTAGAGAAGTCTGAGTTGTAGAAGAGAAAGACTGACTGCATTTCAATTAAATAAATTGTTTTTAATGTCTCGTATTTTAAGTTGTGATCACTGTATATTCGTAGCCCCGCCCCTGTAGCCCCGCCCCCTAGGCGCTGCACCATGCGTCCTTTATTTTTGGCTATTATGTGGTAACTCTACCCGAGGAACTTCCTGTTTGTGAATTATATTATCAATGTAGATTTCTAGCTGTTTGTTCCTTTTCCAAGTCATTTGTATTCGGTCTGTTGCTCCCTCCGTCCTAAACGTCGACTTTTCCTTTTCTTTTCTTTTCAAGCGGAGTGAAACTTTCTCTTTGCGCGGCAGAATAGGTGATTTTGTGGTTCCTGCTCCTTTCATCCGTCTCTTCTCTCGTCCTCCCTCGGCCTCCGGTGCTCTTCACCCCGCAGCTCCGTCATTCACAAGCAGATGTTGTGCTGCTGGATCCACTGATGTTCCTCTAAACACAGTCTCAACCAACAGTTACTGTTCAGTCAGTTTAACATTAGAAAGGGTTTCTCTCTCTCTCTCTCTCTCTCTCTCTCTCTCTCTCTCTCTCTCTCTCTCTCTCTCTCTCTCTCTCTCTCTCTCTCTCTCTCTCTCTCTCTCTCTCTCTCTCT
>MU204413.1:10278919-10295190 GCA_017309775.1 Paedocypris sp. Pulau Singkep
TCTAGCTCTCTCTCTCTCGCTCTCTCTCTCTAGCTCTCTCTCTCTCTAGCTCTCTCTCTCTCTCTCACGCTCTCTCTCTCTCTCACGCTCTCTCTCGCTCTCTCTCACGCTCTCTTGCTATCTCTCGCTCTCTTGCTCTCTCTCTCTCTCTCTCTCTCTCCCAAATGTTGATTATGTTAACCCCCCCCCCCAATACCGCAATACTAAGTTGGTTTAAGTTGGTGGTTTAGTAAGTTGGTTTAAGTTGGTGGTTTAGTAAGTTGGTTTAAGTTGGTGGTGTAGTAAGTTGGTTTAGGTTGGTGGTTTAGTAAGTTGGTTTAGGTTGGTGGTTTAGTAAGTTGGTTTAAGTTGGTGGTTTAGTAAGTTGGTTTAGGTTGGTGGTTTAGTAAGTTGGTTTAGGTTGGTGGTTTAGTAAGTTGGTTTAGGTTGGTGGTTTAGTAAGTTGGTTTAGGTTGGTGGTTTAGTAAGTTGGTTTAGGTTGGTTTAAGTTGGTGGTTTGTAAGTTATTTGGTGTTGGCTGTTGGACGTTGGTTGAAATTGGTAAGGATTTCGTAGTTGATGGTTTAGGAATTTTTGGGATGTTGGGAAGTTAATGTTCTGGACATTGAACAGTTTTGCAAAATCTGGTTGTGCAGTGACGGTAGGAAGTGTTGAGGTGGACTGAGGTGAACACACTTCACCAAGGTTTGTAGCAGAAGTGAAAGAAAATAAAAGCGCTGCCCACAAAATAATGTCAAATCAGTCATGCCACCACCACACCATGTACACGCCGTGCTTTGTAGTTTTTCCATTTTTTCCACAGCATGATAAGTAATGATAAAAAAAAAATCTTCCACAGTGGCTCTATTCTTCAAAGCTTGTTTGAAACGGTGGGAATGGAGTCTCGGGCAGGGAGGGAGGCGACAAAAAAACGATAAAATGGCGCGATTGCGAACGTCGTCCTTTAACGCACCTTTCGGAACAATCCACGAGACGTAAAATACAACAAAAGAGCTGTTGTAAAAGGCGGGCAAACGCGGCCCTTTAATCTCCCCACTTGGTATTCAGCGGAGTTGGAAAGATTTGGAGGAATCGCTGCGGTGAAATTGGCCTGTGTTTAAGAAGATAGCGGCGCTGGGCTGTGAAACCTTCAGCTTCGTGTCCTCCGCCGGTACAGGACGATGTGGTGAAGCCTCCGCCTCCTTCTCAACGGAGGACTCGACTCTCACGCTTCAACTAGAGCTGCACCATTAATCGTTAAAAGATCGCGATCTCGATTCTACACCTTCGCCATCTTAGTCCCGCATTTGTACGATTCTCCAAAACTCCCTGAACTACAACCAGCGGTGAAAAATCCCTGAAAATCGGGTTGTCAAGCAGCAATATAATAACGCATCATACTTGTGCTTCAAATTTAAATACATTGAATGAATCATAGTGATGTGATGAAATAGTATTGTACCTCTACTTTCCGAGTTTCGTCTTCTGATTTCGTCCGAGTTTTCGACTTCAGAAGACGAAACTCAGAAATTTTGCGATATTTAATATAAATCTTCTAATGTCACAGTGTTACTTATTAATAGTTTCTCCCTGACCCTTTTTACTGTAAACCTTCACTTCCCAGTGCAGAATTTCTCTATATTTTTAAATATTTAAAAAAAATATCAATATTTTCAAGATTTATAAAAACCCACGATACAGTTGAGGGTAAAATGATTAGCCCCGCCTACAAAATAATCATCGTTTTAAGTATTTCAAATAGTTTTTGAAATATTTTTGATGTATTTCAAAAGTGCTTTTAAACATAGAGGTTTTGTCTTCAACTGTACGTAATACCTTTATGTTTTTATGATTTGTATTTATTTATTTTCTCCTTTGCTATAATATAAATTCATTACTTGTATATGTTTCATTCCATTTAAATTTGGAGTGTAAGTATGATGTGTTATTATATTTCTGTTTGACAACCTGATTTTCTAGGGTTGAATATTTCAAACAATAAAATATCCAGAATCGTGACAAGAATCGTGATCTTTATTTTAAGCAGAGAAATGGTGATTCCGGTGTGATCCGGAATGGTGCAGGTGACGCTTGAAGGACTGCGAGCTGATTGGCTGGTGTTGGTGGTGGTGGATCGCTCGTCCTTCCAGACGCTTCTGTTCTTTCTTGATTGGGCTAATTGATGATTTCCTTCCTTCTTTCCTTCCGTCTCCGCAGGTACGCCATTCCCCCCGAGCACGGCAAGAGGCTGGAGCGGCTGGCACAAGGTACCACTGCACATCTGTTGATTGTCACGGAATGTTCCGCTTCTCGTCTTCATCACGAAGGTCGTTCAATGTCTCAAAGTGCCACAGAATCGAGTGGGAATGTGGAATCAGTGCTGAGCGAAATTAAATCGCAGTTTTTTTTTTTTTTTTACGAATTTTGCGATTGACCTCAACGTTAACGGTTTCCTTCGGCTCAGATTGGTTAAATGTCTTAAAATCGTGAAATTGGAATTTTCTTTCAGTGATTGAACGCTACTATTTGCAACAACGAAAAAATATTTCTTGAAAATCTACTATAGTTACGTTTAGTACATTTACTTGCACTGTCGGTTACATTTACTTGCACTGTAGGTTACTTTTACTTGCACTGTCGGTTACATTTACTTGTACTGTAGGTTACTTTTACTTGTTCTATAAGTTACATTTAATTGCATTTCACGTCAGCGTCTTTCGCGAAAAAGCGGTGCGTAAATGAAATTCGTCTTCCTGGATAATTCATGAGGATTTGAGATCTTCTATCTTGATTATTATAGGTTTATTTTCGTACTTTGGACCTCAAAAGCCGTAGCTGAGTAAATTATTTAGCGGCGGACGCCAATAAGAGACGCATTTCTCCTCGCTCCGTCAAAGCGCGGCGACTGTTGTGCGCGAGATGCAAACGCTGGACGCAGTTTTCCGCGCGATGACAGAACTTTCCCTCTGGGTGTTTGGAGTGTGAGATGTGAAGACGCGTTTGAAGAGATCTGAGACGCCATCATCGCCTGTAGAACATCACGCCTCTGAAAAAACCACCGGCCGAGTTGGTGTTTGTAACCACGTTTCCAATTGAATCGGTTTCGCTAATTATCAAAAAGCTTCAACGGTATGTGTTTGAGACACATTTCTAACATGCGGAAAAATGAACTGGCAAAAAAGTTCGCAATGTGAGCGTTTTGTCGTAAATGTTTCGCAACCGATTTAAGAAGGACAGGGAAATGATCGCCAACGATTTTCAGAAAGCGAATGACTGAAAATTAAGCGTTTGACGGTCACGAGCAATAATAATGAAGGACTTGTAAAGTACTTGAGTACACTTTAGGAATTTTTGTACATTTTGTAAATATACATGATGTGTATAATACAATTGATTCCAAAGAAATAAATAGATAAAAAGTACAACGAACGCGGGGTAAGAAACTGAAAAAAAATGTTTAGACATCGAAACATTGTGAATAGTATTTGTACTTGTATTAGTACTTGTACTTGATTTCATTATTGCGTGAATTTATTGGGAAAGTATTTTTGGCTACATTGTACTTCTACTTGGCATCAAAAATATAAGTAGAAATTTTTTTTCTTACAAAGTTTACAGTAATTCCTAAAGTGTACTCAAGTACTTTACACCTCGATATCCCAAAACATTCTAAAATTAACACCGCACTGGTTAAAATCGAGCATTTGTTAATACTTAGAAGCGCAGTAAATCATACGATTGACCCCAGTTTACAACATATTTATAGCCATTAATTATTTTAATTACACACTGTTGCACGAATCATGAAAGTGCGATCGTAAGTAGGAACATGTAGGAAACTCGGAGAAGAATCAGTCTAGATTAATAATCGTTTTGTGTTCCTGCGACGTGAAAGTTTTTGACGCTAGACGCGGCTAATGGTTTATGCTAATCTCCACAGCGCACGTTTGCTGAAGCGCCGCGCCTTCATTCGTCACACGCCACACAACTAAGCCAGTTCTTACTCTTTCAGACACGCCGCTGTTTCGCTAAATCTTCTGCGATAAATCATCGCCCTCGTTACGGTCCCGACGTGTAGCGATGTTCCCCTACGCCTCTTCGCAAATGTTTCGCGTAAAGACGCGTCTCACCTGGAAGATCTCAGGAAGTGTAATGGCGTGAAAACCCCGGATGACTTTATTGTTTTACGAGTGTTGAGATGAGATCAAAATCAGAAAATACAACGGGACACGCAAGAAAAATTCGCCAATTATACGAAAGAAAGTTCGCCATCTGACACTTTGTCGCATCTTGCTGATGGTTGTTTTTTTTCCGCCGCTTACGGAAAACTACTAAACTAGCAAACACGTCCAAAAAATATATCAATTTATTATATAAAATGTAAATTGGTCGGTTGTTTGTGTACAATAAAAAAAAAACGACCATGCATCACCCGTTGGTTTATAATAAAGTATTTATTCATAATAATAAATAATGGAAGCGCTTTTTAATATTATGAATAAATATATGTATTATAATAAATTCATAGTGGGTTAATGCGATTTTTCTTGTTCATTTTCTTGTAATTCTACAAAAGTTCGTTTGCCGTTTATTTCTGACATTTTCATGCATCTTGCCGATGATTTTTGTTTGGCACTTACGGAAAAATACTAAACTAGCAAACGTGTCCAAAAAACACATCTAATGATTCTATAAATTGTTATGTGGTCAGTTGTTTGTGTACAATAAATAAACGACCATAAATCACATAAATTAGTTTATAATAAATTATTTATTCATAATAATATTAAAAAGCTCTTCCATTATTTATCAAGAATGATTTATATTTATTATAAATCATTTATCTGTAAATTCATGTTATGTTCATGTATATTTTATTGTAATTATACGAAAGTTATTTTGCCATTTATTTCTGACATTTTGACCTTTTTGACCTTGCAGATGATTTTAGTTTTTTGGCGCTTACGGAAAACTACAAAAACTCAAAAACATGTCTACAAAACACATAAAATGACTCTATTAATTGTAAATTAGTCAGTTGTTTGTGTACAATAAAAAAAAAAGCACTTCCATTATCTATTATTATGAATAAATAATTAAATATAAATGGGTGATTTATGGTCGTTTTTTTTAGAGTGATTTATATAAATAAATGATTCGTAAATTCTTGCTTTTTTCTGTACATTTTATTGTAATTATACAAAAGAAAGTTCCCCGTTTTTCGACATTTTGTCGCATCTGGCCGATGATTTTTGTATGACGCTTAACTACAAATGTAGCAAACATGCAAAAAAACCACATCAATTCTGTAAATTGTGAATTGGTCGGTTGTGAGAGGGACGTTGGCGAAGTGTGGGTAAATAAATGTGCGGTTGTGGTGTGATTGTGATAATGAGAGGCTTTCAGAAGGACGTGCGTGACGTTCTGACCCCGAGCGTGATGTTCTGACCAGTCTGACGCACACCAGGCTTTTACCGATAACCTTCCACCGACAATTATAGCTCACGCTCATTGTAATCACAACCTGCTCGTCCCGACACGTCTTCTGGAGCCGCCGATGATTTCATTACCGCAGAAAAGCTCTTATGTCAAACGCGCAGAGATAATATAATTCACTCCGAGCTGCGTGTAAATGTGTGTGTGTGTGTGTATATATATATTTATATATATATATATTTATATTTATATTGAGAGAGAGAGAGAGAGAGAGAGCTAGGAAAACCGGAAGTGCCAGAAAAACCGGAAGTCCGATTAATGACGTTAGTAAAATTTGACGCGATATATATATATATATATATATATATATATATATATATATATATATATATATATATATATATATATATATATATATATACATATACACACACACTCACACAAACACACACACATAAATGTATTATATACACACACATATAAATATATGTACATTAGATAGACAGACAATACTGTATTTACTTATTTTTAATTATACATAATAAACATTCTTTATGTAGACATTTGTTTCATCTTAGAGTGATAAGTATTTATTATGAGTCAGAGTTTGTTTTCAGCTGACAAAGAGAAGGCAAAACCTCTTAGTTTTATTAGTATGATTTTTACAACGTTCCGTTTTTGTTAAGAGTGTAACCTGAAAAATATTTACTTCAAACGTTCAGTTGATGAACAACACTTAAATGTAAGACCAAAATTGACTTTTTTGTGTGTTTTATCTTGAAAAAAAGTGTGACTCGACAATACATTGCAAATTGAACAAAAATTATACTATAATTATTTTACAGTATTTAAATGAGTGTTTATTAAGCGTTGAGTTTACATTCATTTACATATTACACCTCAATATCCAATATTACAAGCTTCAGTCATTTAATCGCAATTAATCATGATTAATTTGGTCAGGGAAGTGCGATTAACTAGTTACAAAAATTAATCGTTTGACAGCACTAATATATATATATATATATATATATATATATATATATATATGTATAATATGTGTGCATTAGCGTTGTGTTATCAGTACAAAATGTGAAACGTACACTATGATATTCTAAATGTTCTGTTCTCCACAGGCTTTTTCCCCGGAAGCTCTCAGGGCTGCGACGCTTTCCTCCGTCACAAGATGACGCTCATCTCTCCCTCCATTCTGAAGAAGTACAGCATCCCCTTCGACAGGGTGAGTCGCGCGTGACATCACTTCCTGTGATTCAAAACGTTAGGAGGCAGAAAATTCTCATTTAAAACGAGCTTTAAAGTTTTTAAAGAGATTTCAAAGTTCAAATATAGTGGCACGCAGCAATTGGTGGCTTCAAGCCTGTCACATAACTATTGATTTATTATTAGTAGTAGTAGTAGTAGTAGTAGTAGTAGTAGTAGTATCATGGCTATATTAGTATTATTATTCATGTTATTTTGTACCTAATATTGTTATCATTGTCATAATATATATATATATATATATATATATATATAAATATATATAATAAATATATATATATATATATATATATATATATATATAAAACCTTTTTTTAACTATGTTTGTGTGTTTTCGTGTTATAGGGCCATTAATGGGTTTTTAAATATGCGTTATAGCGCTATTAATCTATTTGGATTAAATCTCAATGAAATATTATTTTGTATGTATTTAAATTGATATTGTATTGATTGTAATTTTAATATATATGTCTCTAAAGGCTAAAGTTTAGTTCACCTCAGCTAATTCACCAATAATTAATTAATAAGAGTTCAAGTTCATAACATAAAGGAGGCGGGGTTTTTTTTTATTCCATAAATGTATTGCCAATCCTTTTAAGTACTAAACTGATAACTTGTATCATTATTGTATCAACGGATAAATTGTAATCATAATATCTATTTATTTATTTATGTAACTATATTATCATTTTTTTATATATATTTGGAGATATCAGATGTATTTCGCACAAGTGAACGTGAAGTGTTTATTATATTTAAGTTTATATTTCAGTATTTTTGTTGATATGGAATTTAAATGTATCGTTTCTGTAGAATGTAAGTTTCTCTATCATTCAGATGTTAGATTAAGTCGCATGGCGAGGTGGTAAAGGAACACGGCTAATCCTTCACGTACACACACACACACACACACACGTGTGTATTTTTGGCGGCCGCGCCACGGATTACATTTCAATTTACGCCGCCGCAGATTCTGCCACTTGCAAATGAGTCGCTCTGCCCATTTTTTTTTTTTTTTTTTTTTTTTGCGTGGATAATTCCCCATTATGGGGGTCCTGAAACCCTCATGGTGATTTCAGGCAGGAGATTAAAAATGTAATAAATCTCTCTAATGAGGAGAGAGAAAGTTCACATCCTCCCTTCCTCCGTCTGCAGAAACACACTCGCTCTTCTCTTTTACTGTCTCTCAGAAGCCAGAGAGGGAGAGAATGAGGAAAGACAGAGAGGAAAGACAGAGAGGAAAGACAGAGAGGAAAGACAGAGAGGAAAGACAGAGAGGAAAGACAGAGGAAAGAGAGAGGAAAGACAGAGAGAAAGAGAGAGAGAAAGAGACAGTGGGGGAGAGAGAGAGAGAGAGAAAGATAGAGACACAGATAGAGAGAGACAGACAGAGAGAGAGAGAGAGAGACAGATAAATAGAGAGAGACACGGATGTGTATATACGTATATATATAGAGAGAGAGAGAGAATGAAAGTGAGATTGAAGATGAGTGAAGAGTGTGAGTGAAAAAGTGAATGTGAGATGAAATACACGAATGGTAAGAGACGGAGAGATGAAATGGACAGATTTTTTTAATTATTATTTTAGTAGTAAAGTCATTAAATGCGTCTTGAAAGTCAACCGTTTGTTTATAATAACATAGTTCAAGTTCAAGTTTATTTATATAGCGTTTTTCTTAGTCCCAGACCAACGCACAGTCGCCATGCGAAATTAGGGGGAAAAAATTGTCTTTAAAGAAGAAAAATGTCCATTATTCATCTGTGTTCAAAAATTAGGAAAAAAAAGTCAGTAAAAAAAAAAAAGAAAAATGTCCCCAGAAGATATTTATTCATAATAATAAGTGATGCAAACGCTTTTAAATATTTAGAATGAATGCACTTTAATAGAAATCAATTATTTGTCAATTTGTGCATACAATTTTTTGTCTCCTCTTATGTACATTTCATTTCAATTACGTTTATATTTCTAAACGAGTGTCTTAATCCATCGCATGATTTCTACACTCAGAAATACGATTTTATAATTATTATTATAATGATGTGATTTAGGGATTCAATAATAATAATAATTTAATAAAACATTTAAGTGACGAAAAATACACGTGTTTAATATTGGCGTGTGTGTGTGTGTGTGTGTGTGTGTGTGTGTGTTTGTGTGTGTTTTAATTGCGTCCCTTGAGTTTTGCGTTTGGGGCAAAAAAAAAACGGCCGGATTTTTTGGCCGTTAGAAACCTGAAGAGTCCTGAAGTCTTTCCCAACTTTATTTTTTTCCCTCTTTTCCCAAATCGGCAAAAGCTGAAGAGTCGCTGAAGTGAATTAGGCGTTAATGAACCTAGCGGACGGGATGAATAGATTGATTTTGCCGCCACGCTGGCTGGCTCCGCCTTAATTACACCCCCCAAACGTCTGCGCGGCGTCTCCCGTAGCCAGAACGATTTCGTTTCCCATCAGCCGCTAATGGCCGGCGACGTTAACGCTGGAGTCTGTCACGTTCCCCAGACTCCCACCGCGCCTTTTCCAGTCGGACGCGTCGTTCGCAGCTTAATTCAACAGTGATTGGCTCCTTCATCAAGCTGCAGCTCGCCGACGCCGTGAAATGTTCCTCCAACCGGGCGAAGCGAATATCACGCGTCCAGATCCTCTAATCGCCTGCATTTCTCTGATCGGCGTCAAACGTTTTTTTTTTTTTTGTTGATGGTACGACAATTTTTTTTTTTTTTACAATTTCAATCCAGAACATCTCTGAACTAAATGTGTGTGATGAAAGTATACGCGTTGTGTATTTTTGCGCGTCTTTACGTTTTCAGTTGTCGTAGGTTTTGTTGCTCTTTTTTTTTTTCATTTTTTCTTTTTTTTTCTTCGCTGCATCTATATTCAAATGTATCAAAAGAATTCAAAAACATTTAGTTGCGACAATCCAGAAGATTGCTGAAGTTAATTTATCTGATGAAAAAAAATTCACATTTTTCCTGATTTGAATTAAATTCAAATGTGTAAAAACATTTTGTAACCGATAAAACAACGATGATCCAGAACATCTCTGAACTAAATTTATGTGATGAAAATGTGTGTTTTTTTTAAATCTTTACGTTTTCAGTTGTCATCAGTTTGGCTGTTCATTTGTCCAGCGATTTCATCTAAATTCAACTGTAATAAAAAGCACATTTTCATACGACAATCTAGAAAATCGCTTAACTAAATTTATCTGAGGAAATTTTTTAATCTGATGAAGTTTACGTTTTCCGTCATCGTTAGTTTTGTTGTTTGTTTGTCCTGCGATTTTATCTAAACTGAAATGTAAAAAAAAACATTTTTGTAACCGATAAAATAATTGCACGACGATCCAGAAAATTGCCGAACTAAATTTATGTAATGAAAATAAATGCATTGTGTATTTTTTCAAATCTTTACGTTTTCAGTTGTCGCCAGTTTTGTTGTTTTGTTTGTCCTACAATTTTTATCAAAATTCTAATGTAAAAATAAAATTTTGGTACAATCCAGAAAATCGCTTATAAAATATTTACATTTTCAGTCATTGTCATTTTTCTTGTTCGTTCATCCTCCGATTTCATTTAAATTCAAATGTGTGAAAACATTTTGTAACCGACAAAACAACGGTACGACGATCCAGAAGATCGCTGAACTATATCTGATAAAAATATTTACATTTTCAGTCATTGACATTTTTTCGACACTTTTTTGACATTTGTATTTTCCAGGTCACCCAAGAGGAGGGCGAGTTCATGGTGACGTTTCCGTACGGGTATCACGCCGGATTCAACCACGGCTTCAACTGCGCAGAATCCACTAACTTCGCCACCCTGCGATGGGTCGATTACGGCAAGATGGCCACTCAGGTACACGCCATTTACCACTCCTTCCAGTACAGTGACTGGTATATCTGTGGTAAAAAAAATTTTTGTTTTTGTGCTCAATTTTCCCGTTTTTCCCAGGTTTTGTTTCTGTTTTTCAGTTTCTTCTCTTGACATTTTTCCCGTTTTTTTTTGTTTTGTTTCATTTGATACTTTATTCATTTTAAAATGTGTTTCTTCTCATATTAGTTTTTTGTTTAGATTGTTGATCTCCTAGATTTTTTTTCTTCTTTCTCTTTTTTAAAATACTTTTGTAATAATATTTGTTTTTTTTTTTTTTTTTTTTTTTTTTTTTTTTTTTTTTTTTTTTTTTTTTTTTTTTTTTTTTTTTTTTTTTTTATAATTTTTTTTTTTTTTTTTTTTTTTTTTTTTTTTTTTTTTTTTTTTTTGTTTTTTTTTTTATATTATCATCATCTCAATTTTTTTCGTTTTTTTTCTTTCTCTTTTCAAAAGATTTTTCTTGTTTACATTTAGTTTTTTATTTTTAATGTTGCTCAAAGTTGACTATTAAGGAGTTAACTTGTTAGTTTAGTTTTCTTTTTATTTCAGTTAAAATTGTCTCAAATTGTAATAATTTTTATCCGTTTTATTTTTTTGTCGAGGCATGACTTTTTAGTTTGATTGTTTTTTATTTATTTATTTTTTTTTATTGTGGAGTTAACTTGTTAGTTAGTCGTTTTCTGCTTCACCTCCTTTCTACCTTTTGTTTATTTGTTCTTTCATTCTTTTTATTTCAGTTAAAATTGTTTCATTTTTGTAAATGAAATCAAATTGTAATCATTTTTATCAGTTTTTTTTTTTTTGGTCATTTTTTCTGTCACAACTTTTTCTACTTGTTTTGGGTTTTTCATCTCCATTTTCTGTTGTCTCGTTATTTTCGTTCTTTCTAGTTCCACGCGTGTGTCTTTGCTGTGCGCTTGACGTGACACAGAAGTTCCTCAACACAATTTCCTGCCTGGCATTTAATAACGGCGCGGCACGGGTTCGACGCGGTTTCCGCGTGTCGTAATGATCGGGATTCGCGCAGAAGCGAGACGGCGCTAACAAATGTCGGATCACGCGCGGGTCACAGCCGTTTCCCGCCGACCTGCCTAATTAAAGCGTCTCTTTCTCTTTCCGTTTTTTTTTCCTCGCCGTGTTTTTCTCCCTCTGCTCACGGTTCGCGTCATTATTCGTAGTGAAGTGCGGGAGAAAGAGCTCATTAGTCTCTTTAAACGTCTGCGTCCGCGTTTAGCTGCCGTCCGATGACGACACGCTGGTTTTGTATTTAGATTTTTGATCTTTTGATTGTGTGTGTCGACACAGGCATTCGAGGCTTTTTTCCCGCGCTGTTTACCACACGACACAGCAGGAGAAATACTAAAAAGCCTGTGTCCATTTCTTTTCCCAGCTGAACACGTACCAGTGCGAGTAATACATCTCTAGTACAACTTACCGTATACTTTGGATTATAAAGTGCACTTAAAATCATTAAAAAAAATAGGCTTTTTTGTTTGTGTGTGATTCTTACTATGGACTATGGAAATTTTGTTAGAATATTAGTGTTAACGTGTCGTCGATTATTAACCCGCCCATTATGTCTGTTTAGGAGGAACATCAATCATTTCGCAGGTCAATTTGACCCGGGGGACTTTTATTATGCATATAAGTGTCAGAAACCAAAAAGTTCCCCAAAAGTGTGTGTGTGTGTGTGTGTGTGTGAGTGACAGCGGTGTATTGTGTCTCATTGTTGCAAAGAAACACATTTTTGATCTTTCTGACTCTTTGTAGCTTCTATTTTGTCTGAAGAGTCAAATTGACCGGAACATTATCATTGTAACACAAACATGTAGCGGTCGTTACAAATACGTCAACTGAAACATTTTTTTGTTTATATGTAGATTACACTCACTGAGACAAGCAGAAGTTTCAAAGTGGAAATAATACTTTTTTTTTTTTTTTTACATTTTTAACCCTTTAACACGCCTCAATTTGACTAGAACAGTATCTTTGTGATGTAAACACGTAGCGCGGTGTTACAAATGTCAACTGAACCGCTATATTTTTTATATGATGACTACACCAAATAAGCCAAGCTGGAGACATTTCAAAGGGAAAAAAATACTTTGAAGTAGTTTTTAAATTATTTAAGACAAATTGACCCAGAACATAGTCTGAGGCTTAATAAACGTGTGATTGTTTCTTGAATTCAGGGTTTCTCTCCGTGTCTGTGATTGTCTTTTTCTACACACACACACACACACACACACACTGGAGTCGGATACTTCAGTCTGTCTGAAATTGTGTGTGTGTGTGTGTGTGTGTGTGTGTGTGTGTGTGTGTGTGTGTGTAATACGCCGAGCTCTGGAGTTCCGCCATGAGACGTTGACATTTGGCGTGAAGAATGGCGCTTGTTGCGGTTATTACGTCCGTTCGCCGGCGCACACACACGCGCACGCACACGCACGCGCGTGTTCCTGGTAATTGAACAGTAGCTCCGCGCGGCGCAGGAAATAGCAGCGGATGTAATACACTCAACTGAGGCTCACAGGGAAATGAGTTTTATTTTCATCCGTCACTCTCTCTATCTCTCTCTCTCTCTCTCTCTCTCTCTCTCTCTCTCCTTCTCGATGGATTTCTGCATTTTTCACTTTGTCCACAAACCCGGCGATTAATGCTGTGTTTTGCTCTTCCTCCTCCTCTTCCTGGTTCTTCTCCGTCATCTTTGATGTTCCTTCCATCCGTCCACAACGTTTTTCCCGTCTGTCTGTCATCGCGTCAATCTCTTGACTCTTCCTTTCATAAATTCATCTGTCTATCATTCCATCTGCCTGTCTCTGTTCACCCATCAATCTATCTGCCACTTTGCGTCATCCGTTTATTTTTTATCTCGCCATCATTCCTTCATCTTATACATTAATTCATCTGTCTATCATGTCTCTGTTCACCCATCAATCTTTCTGCCACTTTGCGTCATCCGTCAATTTTTTTTACCTCTATCATTCCACCTGTTTGTCTCCCTTCAATCTATCTGCCACTTTGCCTCATCCATTTATTTTTCATCTCTCTATCATTCCACCTGTCTGTCTCTGTTTACCTGTCAATTTATCTGCCACTTTACATCATTCATTTATCTCTCCATCATTTCTCTCCCTTTCCTACATTAATTCATCTGTCTGTCTCTGTTCATCTATCAATCTTTCTGCCCCTTTGCTACATCTGTCCATTTTTTTATGTCTATCATTCCACCTGTTTGTCTCCCGTCAGTCTATCTGCTTCTTTTCATCCATCCATTGGTGATTTCACCTGTCCATCTATCATTCCTCTCGTTTATTCATCACTGTAAATACATCCTGATCTTATCTACCCCTCCGTTAATCTCTCAATGTTCCCTACAGCCTCTTCTTCTCCTCTTCTCACCACCTTTATCATCTGCCTTTTCTTCGATCAAATCATTCCTTACATTTTTCTTATTTTGTATTTTTTGTTCACATTTTATCCGTCTATTTATGCCGTATTTCTCTCTTTGTATTTTTTTTATCACTTGTATTTTATTCAAATCTTATAGCTTTTTATTCATTACTTATAAATGATAAAAATACACATTTTATCTCTCTCTTTTTATTGTATTTTATTGCTTTTGTATTCTTGTGTTTTACTGCTTTTGTGTTTTATTCTTTATCCCCTATCTTACATTTTTTTTGTTCCGTCCCAATGTTGGCATGCCGGACGATTGCAAAATACATTTCACTTCACGTTGTTGGAAAATAATCGAGGATGTGACAAATTTGTTATGATTTCAATTTGATTTGAATTTGATTTGAATTTGAATTTGAATTTGAATTTGAATTTGAATTTGAATTTGAATTTGATTTTGATTTGATTCGATCTGATCCAGTCACCCAACCATTCTCACACCACTCCATCATCCTCATCATCATCATCCCTCCATCCGTGCCACGTCGCCAACACACCAGCCGCTCTTCCGTTCTCTTCTCGTTCTCCATCACTCACTCCGTCTCTCCGTGTGTCTCCCGCAGTGCACGTGTCGCAAGGACATGGTGAAGATCTCCATGGACGTGTTTGTGCGCTGCCTTCAGCCGGAGCGCTACAAGCTGTGGAAGGAGGGCAAGGACGTGACGGTGCTGGACCACCTGAAGCCCACGGCCCTCAGCAGCCCCGAGCTGGAGCACTGGAGGAACACCAGGGTGACCTTCAGGGAGAAGCTGCTGCGCCGGTCAGATACCAAACAACGCCGGGAATTAGTCATTTTCGTTTAGTTTTTCATCACTGTCTTCGTTTGCAACCTTCACGTTGAATTCTCTCCGCATCAGTTTTCTTCATAACTGTGAAACTTGGATTCCAAGAGTAACACACGAGTCTGTTTCTTCTCAGTCGTAGCAACTGTTAAAACATATTTGTTAAATTAATTTCAAGTGCAACGAAATCTGACGCTTTAGCTGTTATTTTCTCTAAATGTAAGCTCAATGAAACGTGTTTTAGCGGTCACTTTCTCTAAATTAGGTATTTAATATTTAATAGCATGCTTTATAGATATATTAATCGAATATAGTAATTTGTGCGCCGTAATAACAGAATTAGGAGCGCAGCGAAACACAGTTTGAGCGCAGTCAGAGTTGCTTCTGATTTTAAGAAATGTATATTTTTTTTACTTTCTAAGATGTAGAAATTTCAAGATTAATTTTAAAAAGGTATCTGACATCCTAAAACAAAAAAAGCAAATATAGTTTTTTTTATTTTTAATTTATTTTGGTATAACTGTTTTTATTTTGAATGCATGTTCAAGTACAAAGAAACACTGTATGTTAATATTATAGTTCATATAATATATTAATAAATGCTACATTTAAAATCTCACGTTTCTACCCAAATAGGGATCTTGACCAATCAGATTATTGAAGGGCGTGTCTTTCCAAACCAGCTTTACAACTGCTCTTATCAGATGACGTTCCACATCAGCGACACGAGGCAAAGACGAAGACACAAAAGATTACGAGCAGCCCCACATCAGGGCAAAACACGTTCAATATTTGCAAAATGAACCTCGAAATTAAACTCGTCAATTCGACAAGCGATGAACCCCAACACCCGCCGTTTCACTTTTACTTTGACCTTGAGCATTATGGGTTCAGCCCGTATATTTCTCTTGTTGTGTGCGACATCTTCACGCTACTATTTATTGTCAGTCACTTTTTACTTTAATGTATTATACCGAGATTTTTACGCAGATGCACGTTTCTATTTTTTGTTTGTCTTTTATTATTATGATATTTCTCTTGTGTGTGAGCAACTGTAACCGAAAAAGCAATTCCCCCCTTTTTTTTTAATTGAATTGAACTGACCAGAGCGCAAGTCAAGGTCCAGCAGCTGCGGCGTCTGAAGCTGGACGAGGTGAAGGTGCTGGAGGAGGAGGGCGTGGAGCTGGACATGCAGGAGTACCTGGCCAAGGTGGTGCAGAGGGAGCAGCAGCGGAGGCAGCTGAAGGAGGAGAAGATGCGGCAGGAGGCCATGATGACTCTGGAGGCGCTGGAGAGGGAGGAGCAGGAGCAGGAGCAGCAGGCCCAGGCCGCCGCGCTCCAGCAGGGTGAGGAGAACAGCTCCACCTTAGAGTAGAAGACGCTTTCCCACCAGGCTCACCAGATTTACATTTTTTTTTTTTTTTTAATACTTTTTTTTTTTTTTTTTTTTTTTTTTTTATTTTTT
>MU204413.1:10295290-10333569 GCA_017309775.1 Paedocypris sp. Pulau Singkep
TTTTTTTTTTTTTTTTTTAATTCTTATTTTTTAATAGTTAATTTTTTAAAACAATTAGTAGAATATAGTAGAAGACACTTTCCCACCAGGCTCACGAGATTTACATTTTTTTTTTTTTTTTTTCTTATTTTTTAAAACAATTTAATTCTTAATAATTTAATAGTCTTGGATCAAATATAAGGAGAGCAATATTTCATCTGTATTTTATTTGACCTAAAACGTTCAAAACTGTTGATGCAGTTCACACTTTTTCTTACCGCTAAAATTAATAAAGATGAGAGTCCGGGCGTAAAAAAAAAAAAAAACCGCCTAGTCATCACACACGTTATGACGCACGACAAAGTTAGTCTTGCTCATGAATGACACTTCTTTCTTTTTTTGTTTATTTAAGCATGTTGGTAAAAGAATGTAGTTTGTAATCCTCGCTTTAGTCCCGCAGTGCTCATGTTTGCTGTTTCACTGCTAGTTTTAGTTAGTTAAACTGCTTTTGCAATATGTTTTTAACTGCACTTATTAGCAATATTTTATTCTAAGTCTTTGCACGGATTAGACAAATTACATTTTTTTTTTTGCATTTACATAAAATGCGGCTCAGCTAACCAAATTCCTGCCGAGCAAAACCACCGTGGTCATCCGGCCACCTAGCAACCAGAAACATTCGCCTAGCAACCACGCGAAAAATCCTAAAGCCGCTGCCGTTCCTTCACCTTGTGCTTTTTAAAACCAGACGATGACGAGAAGAACGACTCCCAGAGTCCTTCCCTGGAGGACGGAGAGCAGAAGAAGCGTAAGAAGAAAGGGAAGCTTCCCCGCGAGCTCAGTTTGGAGCGATTCGGCTCCATCGTCAAGCAGGAGGACGGTCTCCAGGTGAGTCTGTCCCGACGGAGATGCCAGTGTGTGACCCGACCACGCCCTTCCAGTCCAGCCCCTTCACGCTGCTGAAGAAGAAGGTGGAGGTGAAGAAGAGCAGACGCCATCCCATCTCCAAGCCGCCCATGCGCTCGCCGCACTCCATCCTCAAGCAGGAAGCCTCCAGCGACGAAGGTCAGTGGAAGGAAATTCCCACTTCGTCTGAAAAAATTCAAATAATTTCGCGCAAATGTTTTTTGTCGTTTTTTTTTTTCTGCGTCATGGCAAACTATTCAACAATGACCAACAATTTAGCGGCAAAACGATGTTATTTCCAGGTGAACTGGTGTGTCTTCTGAATATTTCGATATGTGGTTTATTTGGCTTATTTTTTATTATAAGAAAAAAAAACAGTTGAGAAAATGGAGGGATGGTTAAAAAACATCATATTCTGTTTCTAGATTCTTTTCTACAAATTTGTGGTTCAATTTGACGGTTGTTTTTACGTTTTTATAACAAAGGATAAATAGAGATTTTTCCATCAACTCGGACTGTTATTTTTTTGGTGGGCGGAGCTTTGGGCTACAGTGAGGCCACCTACTGTCCAATGTCGACGGCCAATGCAAAATCGTTTTTTTGCATTTTGGGGGGGGGGGGGGGTTGCAGGTAATGCGCGTGTAATTACCGTAATGACCTTGTTTTAATCCTGTGACTGAATGCGAATCGATTTACGGTTATTCTGTTTAATCAGCCTTTAGACGAACGAAGCAAGCTTTGTTTAGTTTGGCGACTAAAGAAATTCCGCAGGATTCCGCAAAATATTCGGCACACACTTTTTTTTTGTATTTTTTCATTGTCATTTTTTTCTTCCCATCACGCCAAACATTTCAACAGTGACCAAGACAATTTACCGACAAAGGAATGTTATTTACAGGTGAAAAGATCAAACCAAGGAAAACCGTTTTTTTTTTTTTTCAATGTTTTAATAATTAAAATGTTTTCAAAATTCAAATTCAAATTTTATTTGTCATTTTATTTATTTTATTTGTCAAGAGATAAAGATAAAATATGGTATTATAAATGTGCAAAGGGAAATGCAATGAAAAGATGAGGAATAGAAGTACGACAAAAACAAGATATAAAGATAAAATGTGTTATTTTAAATTTGCAAAGGGAAATGCAATGAAAAGATGAGGAATAGAAATACAATAAAAACTAGATATAAAAATAAAACGTTATTCTAAATTTGCAAAGGGAAATGCAATGAAAAGATGAGGAATAGAAATACAATTAAAAACTAGATATAAAAATAAAATGTCATCCCATTCTGTTCTTATACCATGGAATAAGTGATTTAACAATGTTTATTACGCGCGTTTAGCGTACTAGCTTGCGTATTGCAGTAAATGCGGACGGATGTCTTGGCGTTTCGATTTGTTGTGGCGTTTGGCGTCGACCCGGCTGCGTGTTCCTGTGAGCAGAAGCAATAAGGTGTGAAAGAAACAATCAGAGCTTTATAAAAGCCGAGGACGGGGGAGGTTTATCGATCTGTGTTAAACCACCGTCTCTGCGGGAGGCCGGAAAGACCGGAGCGAGGGGCGCCAAATCCCTCCAAATCCCCCTCTACCTCATCTCAACACGTCTACTGATTAGATTGGGGGGTTTTTCTAGGAAGGAAACGAACTGCAGAGTTCAAATCAAAAGGCGACGTGATCGGGATCCCTGTCCAGAAAATGTTCGAGTAGCTTTCTGCAATCATCGGTTCAGTATTAGTCGTCTGATAATCTGATTGGTCCGATGGGTCTGTTACAGTGTGAATTTCGTTGACATTTTCGTCATTTTCTTCGTCAACGATTTTTTCTTTTACGAAAATGGAAATGAGAATTCTATAAAAACTCCCGCTCAGGGACGAAATTTTGACTAAATGTATGTTGACACTTTCGTCAACGAATAAAAACGTAACAAAAATGCCTTTTGTGACGACGTCAGATTTATGGATTTATTTTACATTCAACATGACGTTAAAAAAACTATCTGTATGCTGATACTGTATCTTTTACTGTATGTTGTATCTTTTACTGCATTTATTACTGTATTTAAATGAAAACTCTTTGTTGTATACAATAAAACACATTTATTTGGATTGAAAGAAAAGTTCATAAAAAGAAAGTTCATAAGAAGAAAAATAAATGTTTTTCCAAATAAGATCTTTGTATATATATTATATGTTCATAGTTAACTATTCAGATTTGTTAGACTTTAGTAAACTTACTAATTTACTTATTATAATTATAAATGAACATTTTTAAATTACTAATTGTCACTCTACCTAGCAACCAAAAACATTTTCCTAGCAACCACTCAAAATTGTGCATTGTAGTCGACTAAAATTAGACTGAGACTAAAAAAAATTAAGACGACTAATTTAGGACTATCACTATAATAATAATATAATTATAATAATAATAATAATAATGAGTATTTGTAAGGCGCTTTTCACAGTTTTAACTGTCTCAAAGCGCACAATTTTATCGCAATGAAAAGATGAATACTTTTTGCTAAAATATCTGCAATTGTTGTCATGAGAAAAATAATAATAATAATAATATAATATAATGTAACTAAAACGACATACAAAATCTTTGTTAAAATACTCGGTCTGTTGTTAGAATTCTCCGGCGATGGATGTATTATTATAATTATTCTGGTGTGTTATCCACACAGAGCTGTCCTGGGGTGCGTCAGCAGGGGGCGACGCCCGGTCTCAGGAGAGCGACCTATGGCAGAGCAGCGCGCCCAACTTCATCGCCGAGAAGCAGTTCAACGTCGCCATGGCAACCATCCCGCCCTTCTGCGCCGTCTGCACGCTCTTCAGTCCCTTCAAGCAGGTAGACGACTTTACTCAAGTACTGTCAGACCACGCCCATGTCGCATCGGTGCTAACGTTTGCTGTCCGTTTGGTTTAACTGCTTTGCAACATGTTTTTATTTACGACTTGTAGCGACTTTGCGTTGGTCTCGGACTAAGAAAAGCGCTATAACTTACATTTATTACCAATATTTTATCACTTGTAAAAAAATGTCTGAATTTAAGTCTTGGTACCGATGAGACATTACATTTTGCATTTACATGCATTTTTCTGCATTTACGTAAAATTTAGCGGCTCAGCTAACCAAATTCCTGCCGAACGAATTCGTTAATTTCGTACGTAAAAAATTGTTTGTCTGAATTTACAGTCTTGGCACAGATTAGACAAATTACTAGTGCTTTTACGTTGCCAAACCGAAAGTAAAAAAAATTGCAACTGTGATTAATGGCGTTTTAAAAAATGACGCGATTAAGCACTTAAAATTAATCACATGCGTTAACGCGTTAACTTTGACAGCACTGCAAATTACATTTTTTTGCGTTTACGTAAAATGTGGCTCAGCTAGTCGAATTCCTGCCGTTCGAACCCGTTAATTCCCGTTAAGCGTCAAAGTCGCTGCCGTTCCTTCAACGTGTGCGTTTTGTAACCAGATGATGGTAAGAAAAGCGAAGGTATCTGAACGACAAAGCTTTTTTAAAAATGATACAAATGCATAATTGTAAATAATAATTTACTCAAGTACTATCAAAGCATGCGGATGTGTGTGCCTAGCCCTCAAAGGAAGCCTCGGGTTCGGACTGGCCGCCCCGTGTGGGCACACGTACCCGCCCTCTGGTGCCAGAGATGTGCTTCAGCGCCGGTGCGGAGAACACGGAGCCTCTGCCCTCCAGCTCACACATCGCAGACGACGGCACCAGCCTCCTGCTCTCCTGCGCCAGCTGCTGTCTGCAGGTCCATGCCAGTGAGTACACGCCCAGACACGCCCACTTATACACCCTATCCGCTCCAACACGCCCACTTACACACCCTATCCACCCAGACACGCCCACTTACACGCCCTAGACGAGACACTAACACCCAGACACGCCCACTTACACTCCCTATCCATTCAGACATGCCCACTTACTCGGCCTTTACGCCCAGACGCCCACTTACACGCCCTATCCACCCAGACACACCCACTTACACACCCTAGACGAGACACTAACGCCCAGAAACGTCCAAACATGCCCACTTGCACTCCCTATCCACCCAGACACGCCCACTTACACGGCCTATACGCCCAGACACGCCCACTTACAGACCCTATCCGCCCAGACACGCCCACTTACACTCCCTATCCGCCCAGACACGCCCACTTACACACTCTGTACGCCCAGACACGCCCACTTACACACTCTGTACGCCCAGACACGCCCACTTATACTCCCTATCCGACCAGACACGCCCAATTAGCTGAATAAATCTGACTCTCGGGTTTGTACATGGCAACAAAGGATTCAATGGGGTCTCGGTTGCCTCTTATTTCAAAATAAAGAAAATAAAAAATAGAAAAAAAAATTGCTACATTTTACATAAATATTTAAATGATAAAAAAGAAAAAACACTATGAAGCATTGAAAAAAAATGTGCATAATACAGTGTTGCGACTTGTTTTTTTCTCTCTCTCTCTCTTCTTTATGATGATAAGATTTGTTTTTTTCGTTCTTATAAGTGGAATTTTTAATTTATTTGTTTTTTTATTTGACTAATTGGCGAACAATATTGTACAGACATAATATTTGTTTCGGTTCGTAACCAAATCAGCCATTAATTTAGTTTACTGGGATTATTATAGTGTCTGTGTGTGTGTGTGTGTGTGTGTGTGTGTGTGCGCGTGTGTGTGCGCGTGTTGTATATAGCATGAATAAAACTATGCAAATACACTGATTGACTGTGTAGATAGACAGATAGATGGATGGATAAACAAATTAGCCAGACGGATCAATAAGTTAAAAATGTTGCTTTCTTTTTTTTTTTTTTTACTTTCTAAAGAGGCACTAGGTCTTATTTTATGGGCTGTGTCTATTTTTCAGGTTCAAAAGTATGTTTTATCAAATAGTCAAATGTCAATATCAAAGAAATGTGTTACTTGGTATGTGTTACTCAGATACATTTAAGGTCTCAGCAAAAAAAGTTACAATGTATCTCTTTTTACATGTACACATGTAGATTATCTAGTTACTTGTCTAGTTGCAAAAACTACTTAAGTAGCTTAGCTTTCCACCGGTATTCCACGACTTTTTCTCGCTTTCGACCACTCAGGAGCCTCGATTCTGTCTCTATCTCCTCCGTCAGGGACGCCAACGTGACTCCGGCCAATTTGCCGCCAGTCGAGCTCGACACGAGCGTTTTTATTTATTTGTAGGGTGGAAAAAAGTGTAGGATGCAGATGGAGAAGTGGTTTGTTTAGTCTGTTTAAGCCCCGTAGCCAATCAGGGCGAGGAGACGAGTGCTCGCTTCACTGCCGTGACTCTGAAAACCAACGGCTAAACCACTTCTCCAAACTTTCACTTTCCTCTGTTGCGTTCCAGCGCTTCCGACTTTCGGAATGTTCTGGAATCGTTACTCGGCGCGGCGTGGCTCTTTTATTTAGGGAAGGACTTTTAAACGAGAGTCGCCTCCCCAGTCGTTTTTTTTTCCCCGCTAGTCGAACAACAGAGTCGCGGCTCGACTGATTCGCGGAGTATGATTGCTCGCGGATGAGCCGCACTAATCGGCTGATTAGAAGCCTCTGCCGCTTCCGTCAACTTCGCCAACACTTCTTTAATAGATGCTTTCACTTTATTTGTATTTTTTTAAATTAAAAAAAAAAAAAAGTTATATTTTCGGTTCGGTTATTTTTGGTTCGATTTCCAGGGAACCGCTTTACTATATAAGTAAAAGGAAAACTTTGAGTACATTCGTATGGGGTAAAAGTGGAAAAATGAACGTAATAAATAATTCAGTAAGTCAAAAAAGTAGACATTTTCTAGGAAGTTACAGAAGAGAACAAAATGATTTTATTATTTTGTGTATTTTTTTTTATTTGTATTGATTTTTTAAGCACCCTTTTTTATTTATTATTAGTAGTATGTAATAACATAATAATAACAGTAATAATAATATAAATAGGTACAGTTATAATATGATATTTCATTATATAAATTAGTATTAGATTTACATGTTTTTATGTACTTATTTAGTACTATGTAATGACATAATAATAACAATAGTAATAATATGTACAGTTATAATGTAAGTTTTAATTACAAAAATGAGCATTAGATTTACATGTTTTTATTTTATTATTTTATGTACTTGATTTTTTTTTTTTAGCACCCGATGTTATTGGATACTAGTACTATGTAATAACAGTAATAGAACTAATAATATATACATGCACAAAATAACATTTCTGTGCGCGCTGATTTGAAATCACTGTTTTCCCGTCAGGCTGCTACGGCGTGAATCCCGCGACAAAGCTGGACGGCTGGACGTGTTCGCGCTGCTCCGCCGACGCCTGGACCGCCGTGAGTATAGCCCCGTCCCCTTTAACCCCTCCCCCGCCGCGAGGTGACGGCGTGCTGTGGTTCCGCAGGCCTGCTGTCTGTGCAGCCTGAGGGGAGGAGCTCTGAAGAAGACCACTGACCACCGGTGAGTGACCCGACCCGACCCCTGACCTGACCCCTGACCTGACCTCTGACCCCCGCAGGTGGGTGCACGTCATCTGTGCCATCGCCGTGGCCGAGGTTCGCTTCGTCAGCGCCGTGGAGCGAGAGCCAGTAGATGTGAGCGCAGTTCCCGACACCAGGAAGAGTCTGGTGAGAGTCCTTCACCTCTACCTCTCTCTCTCTCTCTCTCTCTCTCTACCTCTCTCTCTGTCTCTACCTCTCTCTCTACCTCTACCTCTCTGTCTCTACCTCTCTCTCTCTCTCTCTACCTCTCTGTCTCTACCTCTCTCTGTCTCTACCTCTCTCTGTCTCTACCTCTCTCTGTCTCTACCTCGCTCTCTCACTCACTCTCTCTACCTCTACCTTGCTCTCTCACTCACTCTCTCTACCTCTCTCTTTCTCTCTACCTCGCTCTCTCACTCACTCTCTTTACCTCTCTCTGTCTCTACCTCTCTACCTCTCTCTCTCTCTCTCTCTCTCTCTACCTCTCTCTTTCTCTCTACCTCTCTCTACCTCTCTTTCTCTCTCTCTCTCTCTCTACCTCTCTGTCTCTACCTCTTTCTCTCTACCTCCACCTCGCTCTCTCACTCACTCTCTCTACCTCTCTCTGTCTGTCTCTCTCTCTCTCTCTCTCTACCTCTCTCTCTCTCTCTGTGTCTCTCTACCTCTACCTCTCTCTCTACCTCTCTCTCTGTACCTCTCTCTCTACCTCTACCTCTCTCTTTTTCTACCTCTACCTCTCTCTACCTCTACCTCTCTCTTTGTCTGTCTCTCACTCTTTGTCTGTCTGTGTGTGTCTCGCTGCCCGTCTCTCTCTCGCTCTTTCTACTTCGTCCTGTTATCTTTTCTCCTCCTTTCTTCACCCTGTTCCTCACCATTTAATCACATCTTCTGTTTCGTTTCCTCTCTCTGCCTTCTCCACAATCTTTTAAATTGTCTACCTCCTTTTTTCTGTTCTCTTTTCTTCAATCGCATATTTTTATGATTTATGATTTTTTTCTTTCGTCCAGCCCTCTTTCCTTACCCCCTTTCTCCACCAAATAAACGTTCTATATTATTTTCATCCCTCAATCCCGACCGTTCCTGCTTTCTCTTCTTACCATGTTTTTAAAAGCGTTACGGTTCTTCTTTTCCCATCCCTCCGTCAGACTCTCCTCTCCCGCTGTTTCACCACCTCCTTTTAATTCCCGTCTACTTCTCCGCTCCTTCCTGTCTGGAGAGGAAATGATGCGTTCCTAACGAGGCAGAAGTGCTCAGGTGCGCTCCCTCGCTGTGCTAAATGAAGCGGCGTGATGACACTGATCTCCAGCCCCAACCACCATCACCACCATCACGTCCCGATCCGTTAGAACGCGCGTGTCAAACTCAAATAATAAATTAACACCGAAAACTACATTTCCCACAATGCCATTCGACTACAGTAGCCTCGGCAGTGTTTCCACAGTTTTATGTTATTTTTCTTCATTCACTTGGACAATTTGATCCTTCATTAGTGGAGTTAAGTGTGTTTTCATAAGCTGACAAAAAGTAAAAGTATTTATGTGAGAGCAACAAGCAAACACAGGTTTTCTGCGCAACTGCACCTGTCACTTGATTTAAGTTCTGATGAACAGTGAGTTGTGTGGGACACCTGGCCATTTCAGCACCAGGGACGCTCTCACTGTTGTTTCACATTAAGGAGCATTTACTTTTATTTTACTTTACATTTGATTACATATGTATAAGTTGCATCCGGCCCTTTGAGGACAGACATTACTTATTATTGTATGTATAAAGCCGTATTTATTATCGTCCGGGACGTCAGAAGTCTGTCTGAATCCACGCGAAATGTCAATTTTTTTGGTTCCATTAGCACAAGTGACAGCGCCACATAAAAGGCGGCAAAACGTTTCATGCGTCTATTAAAAGATCGGTTAAAAGCGACTCTTCACTTCACAGAACGGATTCCCGGCCTCAGATATGTGAATAAATAACCGAGAGGCCGGTGCTTGTAAATCACGGGGTTTTTTTCTCTCCCGTTGGTCTGTCTTGTGATCAATCCCCGCGGAACGATAAATCAAACCTTCTCGCCGGCACATGAAATATTTCCGAGTCGGCGCCGCGCTTGTACATTACAGCCGCCCGGCCACCAGGAGCTGAAATGAAGTATTGACAATTTAATAAAGAAATTTTATTCCCGTCGATTACCCGCCGTCCATCTGGGATGTGTGTGAGAGTGTGTTTATGCACAAATGGATCGGAGGAGAGAGAGAGAGAGAGAGAGAGAGGGAATGAGCAAAGGAGGAAAATCGATGGGATCCAGAGAGACGGGGAAAACACTCGTTTTGACTTTTTGTTTTGTTTCTCCACACACACACACACACACACACACACACACACTCGCCAAGCCGAGCAAACTCTCACTGTCTAAAAGAATCCTGAACGAAAACGTAAATACGAGAAATACAGCTATTATGAAGAAATGTTCACAAAATATTAAATATTAAAATATGTGTTGCTTTTTTATTCAAATTTAGTTTTTCCAGAATGCACAAGACAGTCCATCAAAATATTGATTGTTTTGTTATTTAGTATCGACACTTACCGAAAATATTGAAATACTGATAATTACTTTAAAGTAATATAATTTTTCCATGTGTAAATTTGCAACAAAAAATTGAGACACTTTTATTTAATTACATCAACATTAAGACAGTTTTAATAATCATAAGCAAACTAATTAAAATGAGAATATTGTGTCGATTGTATTTCGTAATAGATAGATAGAATTAGAGACAATGCGTGGAATGGTAAATTAACCCTTAGATGGTCAACACATTTGAATGCAATACGGCAGAATACGTTTTTTTATACCACCCACCACCCCTAACACCATCATGATATCCAGTTAAAGTTACTAAATGAAATGGGATTACTCAGCCTGTAGTATCAAATTCAAACGCAATTCAAATAAAATATTTTAATTAATGAATCTTAACCAAATAATTACCAAGATGGTACAAAAATACCAATCAACCAAATAATTACCAAGACGCTTGGAAAAATACCAATCAACCAAATAATCACCACGTCTAGAACATCTCAAGTCTAACCTCTAACGGTCCCGGGACAGTGGCCGATGAGCAGCCCGTCAGGCGACAACGTCCAGGAATAAAACCCATTGGTTTCTCCGTTCTGAATTCCAGAAGTGCTTCTACTGCTACAAGAAGACCAAGCAGAGCTTCGGCGCCTGCGTCCAGTGCACCCTGGACACCTGCTCCAGCTCCTTCCACGTGACCTGCGCCCTGCTGGCCGGAGTGCTGATGAAGCCGGCCGACCTGCCCTACGTGGTGTCCGTCACCTGCCACAAGCACCGAGCGCTCGCCCTGAAGGTGAGTGAGGGCCGCAGGGAGTCCCAGCCGGTGCTGACCACCTCCCTGTCCAGGTAAAGACGGGCTCCCGCGAGGCGTCCCTGGGCCAGGAGGTCATCGGGAGGAACAGCAACGGCTGGTTCTACCCCTGCCTCATCACCGGGATCGGCTCGCAGACCTTCTACGAGGTCAACTTCGACGACGGCTCCTACTGCGACAACATCTTCCCGGAAAACCTGCTGGTGAGTCTGAGGTTTTTTTTTCGATTCTTGGGTACGTTTCTGTTTGGCCGAGCAAGTTTTACCTCAGTTCCTTCGTCGTCTTGACACCATGTTAGTGCCACGAGAGATTGAGGGTGCTTTCACACCTGTAGTTGGGTTCATTTGGTCCGGACCAAGGGACTATAATGATACATTGTTGCATTTCTTGGGCTTTTTAGTCTCCTTTCACGCCACACCTTTTGCTCTCATCCGAACCGAACCAAAATTCAGTCACGTGACAACATTCCCGTCACTCATTGGCCAGATGTGTCCTTTAAATATTTCTTAAACTGCATTTCAACTAGGGTGATCAGAATCGCGGGTAAATTCCATAAATAAAGCAAATAGACAACATGCCGTTATTTAGTCTGGAGAGACGACTGCGCTGGCTTTGTGCCTGTGTGCCCTATAGAACTATCGTATATAGTTTGTATTGATCGCTTGAGACAAACGTTTATTATACTTCGCTCTTCACTTCAGGAGAAAGCGTGACACGGACATTTACCAGGGTTTTTCCTCAGCGCAGCGTCACTACGGCAGCGGAAGTTAGTCAAAATGAGCAGTCGTTTTTGCATTTTGGTGCGGTTCAAGTTCAAGCGCTGCGAGACGCTTTCACACCACAAGCGAACCGTAGCAGAGTTGGTTAGGTCTTTTCCGGTTTCCTGGTCTCGGTACGCTTGTTTGGTCCGCTTTTGGGGCGGAACAGAGTTCGATTGCCGCTTTCACACCTGCCCAAACCAACCGTACCAAACAGGGAAACAAACTCTGGTGCGATTCAATCCAACTAAAAAAGGCATGTGTGAAAGCAGCCTTACAGCTGGGTCTCTTGTCGATCTTTGGTCCATCTCGAACAGAGCCACGACTGTCTTGAAAACGGCCCTCCGGAGCTGGGCGAGCTGGTGGTGGTGCGGACCGTGGATGGGCAAACCCTCCGCGCCTCTTTCGTCAAGGAGCTCCAGCACAGACACTACCAGGTGGGTTCCGTTTCTCCCACCAAATTTGCACCGCAATTTTTATAAGGGCTGTGGTTATTCTGCGATTGGCTAGACCAGATCAGGTCAGGGGTCCCAGAGTTCTTGAATTTGGCCCCAGATCCTTTGACTCAGAGATGGACTCTTGCGTGTGATGCAGGTGGAGTTCCAGGACGAGACACAACTGCTACTGAAGCGCAGCGAGATCCACCTGCTGAACCAGGAGCTTCCGAAGAGGGTCATGTCTCGTCTGGTCAGTGTTCCTCTCAGGCCATTCCAAAGACTGCCTCGCTCCAAATTAGAAGATGCGGTTGTGGACGGTTGATCTTTTACTCCTCTGCCCACAGGGAAGTAACCAAGCGCAGCCTCAGGTAAAGGTGGAGATGTTGGAGGAGCCACTGGCTGCCAAGCGTCCCCGCCTGCCCTCCACGCCCCATGAAGCCCTCGTGCTGCCTCCAGAGCTGGTGTCGGCCTACCTGCACTGTAGCGCCGGGGAGCCCAACCCGAGCACGGCTCCTTCCCTCGTCCCCGCCACCCTGCCCCCGTCCCAAGCCCCCGGCCCCGTCACCTTACCCCCGTCCCAAGCCCCCGGCCCCGTCACCTTACCCCCGTCCCAAGCCCTCGGCCCCATCGCCCATCCCGGCCCCATTCAGAGCTTCACCCACAGCTCCAGCTACGTGGCCTACATGGAGTCGCTCCTCAAAACGGACTTTCCAGCTGAAGAAGGCCCTGAGCCCATGTTTTGAACGGGGCTGGACTTTGATCGGGGTTCTGTGCTCGTGATCTCGGACTTTATCCGCTGCATGTGTTTCATTTTCACCGTCCCGACCTCATGCGGACTGCGAGGGGCGTGCGTCTTGTTGTAGAGTGAATCCAAACGGACCCGACACTTTGCCTTGAGGGGCACCAGCTCCCCACAGCCTCCTGGAGACGCCTGTGACGCACATTTCAGTCGTTTATTCCTGGATTTGTCTCCAACAAGTGCTGAATATTTTTCTAAGCGGCGTCGTAACCGGTCAGAACTCAAACCCACAGACTTTATCTGTACAGTTTAAGGTATTTTTCACTCTGTTAAAGTATTCGGACAATGTCATAGGAGTTTTGAGGGTGTGTGTGTGGGGGGGGTCCACAAATATTTAAATGTCTTTTGTCACATATAGATTTAATATTTGTACAAAGAAATCACAATTATAGCACCTTGCGAGGTTGTTTTATGTTCAGCATTTGTTACGTTTTTGTCTTCATCGACTGTAGCACACCTGCTAACCAGTGTAGACGTTGCTATTGAATACTACTCGCCTTGTACGTTTTTATTATGGTTGTTGCTATTATTTCTATGAATTTTTATTTGAACTTTTGCCACAATGTCGGTGGATGGAGAAATGTTTTCATTTTTAATCGCGATATATGAACTGGTGTACGTGAACGAAACGGTCCGAGGAGCAAGTGGGTCACATGACCTGCGTCGAGGTGTAAATACCACCACCAACCGTCCCAAAGGTCTCGGGGTTCGTACAAATGCCACCTCACATTGCGTCAAGACTTTTGATTGGTTGTAGTTGAGTCACGTAACGACAAAACCCTGTCATTCTTCAGATTGGTCCAAATGTGGAGATAATCTTGGGTAGAAAAAAGGAATGTGGTCTGCTCAGCAAAAAAATGTTAAGCATGTAATAAAAAATTAATTTGTTAATTTCGTTACGTTGTTTATTTTTAGTAACATTAGCGGTAATCGCTAAGACTTAGCATGCTCAATGGAGCGATGTAAGCACGCGAGGAAAGTTTCTCGGTTGATGTGGTTTTTGTATCCGGTTACACACACACACACACACACACAACCGAACGATAATAAAATGGATTGCGTTTGTTTTCTTCCACCAGCGAATCCGAGTCTGGAGCCACTGTGACGGTGGCATTTGTACCGCCTTTTCCCGCTAGTCTGCCACCCAACAGCTCGCGGACCGATGGCGGCCATGTTTATCTGTGCAGAAGTACTAGGAAAGCGTAATAAACCGTGAAGTGAAAGTCTTCTTCATCTCCAGTGCTTTTTTTTACCTCTTTCTTTCTAGCTTTACCTGAAGAATGGACTGGGAGGATTCTGTGGACGATTCTTGCGAATAGCGGCTCCAATACGGTCATCAAACTCGATGCGTTTTACGATTGATGAAATGCGAAGGTTTTCACGAAACGGCATCTGATTAAATCACAATGTAGTTATTTACAGCTGATCACTACTAATTCTGGAGTTTCTATACGATATTATAAAAGATAAATGTAGACAGTCTTTCGTCCACGTAAAAGACAAAACGGCACTCAAATTTAGACTCTAAACGATTTTGCGATCCTTGTGTTTTTCCCCTGTTTTTGTACTTTATTTGGAGCTTCGTTATTGGAGCAACGAGCGACACCTGCAAGCTCCCGATTGGCTCTTCCTGGAGGGGGCCGGCCTATAAAAGAGCCACAGGAAGAGGCTGGCGAATTCCACCAGAGTTCTCACAGTCTTTTACTTTTTACTTTACTAAGCGGCCATTTGCTTTCATTTTTTTTCCCTAATAGTTTTTAAGCGTATTATAAACGTATTTGCATTTTCCTTTCATGCGACTCGATAAGTAGGTAAGAATGTTTTGGTTGTCACTATGGCTTTAGACACTTTTCTCACTTTTCTTGGCATTTCAAATTTCCCATTCTAAACTCACATTTCAAACATGCGCGTACAAATCGGAGCTCATTTCTTTAAATAATGGTTCTGCAGGAAGAAGTACATATGAGTTTTTATTGGCTCAATAACAGAAATAAAGAGATTGTCGCAATTAAGAATTTGTAAATTAGAATTGTCGTGACACTTAACAGAGACAAAATAACACTGGAAGAAGTATTATATTCTTATTCAACTATAATATTTGAATAGACAGACCATATTGTATCCAGTAGTTTGCCATGCTAAAGGCTAACGAGCTAGCGCTTGAAAACAAGACCAGAAAACAGTGTAAAAGTAAGAACACTGAAGTCAAACACAATCTAATCGCTCTGTCTGCTGCACAGAGAAAAACAATACTGTTCTAATATTTACGTCTAACACAAACCAGCGCAGTCAGCTTTACTCTAGCCTCTTAGCGCAAAGGCTCATGGGAACCAGTGAGTAGCAAAGCATGATGGGAGGTGTAGTTCTGACCGCTCGAATAGATTATTGCTTTATACTTTTAAGTACAACAACATTGAAGTGACACGAGTCACAAATGTGTTTGTTAAATAAAGAAAAATTAGTATTTTAAACAGAAAATGTATGTAATTTAGCCAGAAGCAACTTAATTTTTTTATTTTCTTGCCTGAAAAATCAGGGGGGCTCTTATATTCACACAAATACGGTGTTGTTCATTTAAAACTTGTCTATCAAGCAGAGAGAAGGGTGTCTACGTAAGACATCTATTCTAGTCGCGTATTTGCATTTTTATTCGCTTTTATTTTATTCATTTTTATTATTATACGAATCCTCCGCTAAAGACTCTGCACACCAGCTTTGCATACATCTTTTTTTTTTTTTTGCCTTTTTTTTTTTTGAGTTTGATCGTCCCCAGAGTCGTTTGTTTAATCCAGTCTGTAGTTCGTCTTCCAATTTCCCGTCTCTTCCCGTCTTCCCGACAACAGCTGGAGAAAGCTCGACCTCCGTCTTTGAAGTGGTTTTGAAGTGGCGGGATGAAACGGAGGCGGGCTTGACCCCGGGTGACCTGGTGGGGCGTTTGATGTGGGCGCGGCCCCTCGTTGATATTCTGGCGGCGTCTTCGGGCCCGCGGCTGCTCGCTGAGATCCTGCCAGATTCGCAATTACTGATATTAAAATGCGTTTGAAACGACGGTTCGGGTGGCGGAGCTCCACGGGAAAAGCTACACGGACACATTATTCCCCATTAATGCCCTGAATTCTGATTCAAAAACCTTACGGATAAAACACCTTAATGTAAAAACATCGTAAGCGTTTCTTATACTGTAAGGTGTGAAGAGTACTAGACAGACATACTTGAGTAAAAGTATAACTATAAAATAAGTAAAATAAATGTGTATATATATATTTTTTTTTATTTTTTTTACAGATGGATATTGTAAAAATTACTTTATTACATGTAACAAGTCACCAATTTCAACTTGAGTTAAAGTTGCAAAGTATCCAATTTTAAAAGAACTTCAGTATTTTACTCTGTACTGAATTGGGGCGAAAAAAACGCCAAGAAATGTGGAAACAAATTCTATTGATGAGGTTTTGTTTTCTCATTCAGAAACGAAATGTAATACCTCAGTGTTTAAAAAAAAGGGTAGAACAAAGAAGATAAATAAAAAACAGTCAGTCTGTCAAACAGAAGTGTGCAAAGAAAAAACAATTTGTATACAATAAGACGATTAGTAAATTATATATGATATAATAAAATTTGTAAATTACATTCATGTCTCTAATTCACGTTCAGGTGCTTTAGCTGATAAATTGCTTCCAGTACCTTCAGACTGACTAAAATTAAATCTTTAAAAATCTTAAATCTTTCATAAATCTTTGTCAAAATGAACACTGCTCGCTACAAGTACAAAGTATCCAAACAACACCGTACATCACAACATCCTCAAAGTGTCGACACTAAACCTTCGCCTCCACTTCTCTGTAGTGAAGGAGGAACGTGTCGACTGCTCGTGGAGCAGGAAAGACTTATCAATCGTCCTCAGCGTTTAATGAAAAGCCGCGCGGCGAGTTACTAGCACGCTAATGACGCGTCTGTGTCCAGTCAGCGGCGACAAACTCATTCCACAAGCTTCTCGATGCTCCATTAGTCCACGAGTAGATGAAGGAGCCGACACTCACACTCACACTCATCGCGCTTTAATACAAGACTAATTACACCAGAGAGAGAAAAGCTGGAGAAAGTTCTGGAGCAGAAAACGTCGCGTCCCAAAGAAACGTGTGCGATGTGCGTCGAGCCGAGTTATTCTGCAAATACGTACAACTGGTCCCGAATCAGCCGGCGAAGGCCCGCGGCCTCTGACCTCGGCTAATTCAGCCCTTTAAAAACTCATTTCAGAGACAATTAGCCTTCAACCTGTGGAAATCCTTCACACGCCCCGTGAAATGGAAATTGGTGTCTTGAGGGCTGCGGGTTTGACTCGTATTAGCTTTGAGGCGATGGAAGTTTCTGAGGGAAACTTTGGGCAAATTCACGTGAGAGAGAGAAAGTCCAATAGGGAACAAAATAACAGAGAGAAACCCAACATTCTTAGATATGCCAGTATATTAAAAGTTTGCGTCTACAGTGAAACGCACGTTCAGCAAACTTAAATCGCCGAGTCATTCATCAGCTTTAACTTCAAAATCATCTAATCTTTAACTTTCAAATCATTTGTAGGGTTCGCAAATCATTGTAGAGTTTAACAAAATCGTCAAAAATAAAATACTAAACTTGCATTTTTTAGGCTTGTCACTTCTTTTACATCGTCAAAATGTTCCCTCATGTTCCTAAATTAAAGTAAAACAAAAAATATTTCGTTTTTACAAACGTAAAAGTGCAAATTATTCGGACAAATGTCAAGTTCTTATGGTGTTTGCTGTGCAACACATTATATATAACTATTGGTCATTTATATGGTCATTTTTAATGTGTAATTTTAGCAGCTTTGAAGCGTAAGTTCAGTAAACTTAAATCGCCGTCATTCATCTGCATTCAGCTTTGTTGTCAAGCTGTTGCTTTAACTTCAATTTTAATTTCTAGACAAACAAAATGATGGGAGAAAAAAATCGTGCAATTGATTTCTCAATTAATTTGTAAGGTTTGTAAGTTTGTTACTTTTTTTACATGAAAAATATCTATTGGGCAAATTCCCCTTATGTTCCTAAAAGAAAGAATCAAATAATAATTAGTTTTAAATAAACAGTTAAAATGCACATTGTTCGGACAAATGTCAAGTTCTTTTATTGTGTTTGCTGTACAATGCAACTTCTTTAATTATTAGTCATTTGGATTGTCATTCAACCTGTAGTCTTTTAGCAGATAATGCTAATCAAAACTTTAAAGCTAACTAACATTTTCAGGTCTGTAATTTACCTGTCAACAAACACAGCAGCTGCTTAGCGATGTTAGCATCAAGCTATGCTAATAGGCCTCAACAATTTACCAAACCAGACTTTTTTACGCCGTCCACGACGACTTTGAAACATCTTCACGGAGAGTTTATCAAGAACTTCCTGGACCTTCCTTGAAAGGAGCTTTGTGGTTCAAGCCGAAGCGAGCAGATTAGCCCCAATTGTTCTAGCGTTGACGGGATTATCGGTTGCCAGGTGTTTGAGTCAATGAGAAAAGCGTGACCCGCGATTCCTCTTCTTCTCCTTTCTGAGCTCGACCGTGATGAGGAAAAAAAAGTTTCGTGTGTTTCTTTCCAACACCAAGACGTTTTAAGCAGTTTTTGACTGATAACAGTTGTCGAAATCGACTACAAACTACAACTTGAGAAAACTACAAAGCCACACATGATTTAACGTCGCACAACCACTGTAATCAATCAAATATTTTCACAAAAGCTTTGGGAGTAACTCGTGAAAGTCGTGAAACAGATTGTCGATTTTCGCTTAAAGGCTAAAAAACAAATTTAATTTAGTCGTTTGCGCGAGAGTTAATGTTTGGCACGTAGACGAATATTCCGTGCGATCTTGTGGCTTTTACCGAGGCTGGAGGTTCAATTACAGCAGCGATCACACACACGGAGTTAATACCGTGTGTTTTCCTCCGAGGAAACACTTCCGTCTTTGTCTGTTTGGCGGCGGATTGTTCCGAGAGCGAAAAAGAGCGTCTGCGCCTTAATTATCCCGAGTCGCGCGTGTGTGTGATTTCATTTGAATAAAACCCAATTGAATCCCCACGCAGAGAGCGCCAGGGAAATACTCGCAGCCCTCGGGTCGACGTTACTCGCGAAAAAGAAATTAAAACAAGTAAACATTTATCTGCGCTTTGCTGTGGCGGCGCTGGAGGCGGCGGGAAAATTGCATCGTGCTGCTGTCAGAACAAACGATTCGCTCAGTTCGGGAAAACCAGGGCCAAACGTGCGATTGTTTGACTTGCCGAGTCAAATAGTGTCTCTCGCGCAAACCACACCTCGAAATTAAATTAGTTTTTTAGCCTCTGAGCTAAAATTGTCAATCTGTTTCACGACTTCAACGGTTAAAATCATTCCATATTAATTCCCAAAGCTCTTGTGAAAATATTTGATTGATTTCAGCGGTTGTGCGACGTTAAATCATGTGTGGCTTTGTAGTTTGCTCAAGTTTTAGTTGTAGTTTGTAGTTGACTTCGACTTTTATCGAATCGGTCAAAAACTGCCGGCTACCGATAATCCTGTGAACGCTAGAACGATTTGGGCAACAATTTGCCGTTTTGACTTTCTGTCACAATGTCAGGATCCGTATTGTGTGTTTCCCTAATCAAAGGTGAGACACTATTATTATTGTTCGTTTTTAGCCAAAAAGTGGAAAAGAACAAAAACCCAAATGATGAGACGAGTCCGCCGATGTAAGATTCGCCCCCTCAGCCCCTCAGAAACAGCACCTATATTGTTATTGCTCGCCAGGAATGTCAGGAAATTTGCAGAAAATGGCCCGTATCTCGGAAAATTTGCGGCATATCGGAAAAAGTTTACGCACCACAAGCCGTATCCAGTGGCACTAGTCTCAAACCGATCGTAGTTAGCATTGCGGCGCTATTAGCGATTTTTACATTATTATTTTGCTTTCACCGTTGCCTATTTTCGTTCTTCTGCCCTCTTTTTTCCAAATTGTTGACCTTTTATAGTCGTTTCACTCGTGTTTCTCGTTTGCTGCCTCGTTCAAACCACCTGTTTGTTTCAGTCGACGCCTTTAAATGAAATGAGCTGTTTAGCCTTCATGCTAACACTGTAAATCTGCTTCTTAAGCCATTTAGAAGCCGCTATTTCTAAGGAGTCACGACATTGTGCCTCGCAACTTTCCTCCGCTTTGATTGAGTTTGTTTAGCGTGTACGCGGCTAATTGAAAAGAGGCTCCGCCCGCCTCCTCGGCTTCAATTTCAGGCTTTCTTAATCGCGTTTAAGGCCCTGCTTCGTGGAGCGGCTTGTAAATTCATTACGACTGGAGTTTGGCAGACGGACGCAGCTTGTTTTCGCTCTCGCCGCCGTTATTAATGGACGTGCTGGCCAGATAATTAAAAACACGACGGTCGGACATAATTCTCCTTTAAGCACGGATAAGGATGAATCGCGAATCCTGAGCGGTCACATGATCAGGCCGCTGGTGTTGTGAGAGTTTGTAAAGGTCTTAATGTTCTACAAGGACGTTAAACTCTTCGACTCGCGCTGCGCTTCCGGAGAAGGAGAAGATTGATTCGCTCTTCAGAACATTAAAGTGCTTAATTACGATCATTATTCATAGGAGAGCTACTTCAGACAGCCGAGTAAATAAAACGGTTCAAAATTCAGCTGAAGAAGCCTGAGATCTGAAGATCTGGAGGAGGCGCCGACACTGATAGATGCAGTCAGCGCTTCTCCTTTATTCCTCTCGCCCTGATCGCAATCCTGTCTGCGTTCTTGCACTTTCACGAGAACGGAAGAGCTACTGTTTAAGTTGTGTAATGCGTTTCGAGGGAGACGTGAAATCATCTTTGCAATCAAATCACTTTTATTGTCACATCACCACTTGGTGTCAGAAGTGAATTTATACAGCGCTATTCAAATTCAAAATCAAATTCAAATTTTATTTGTCACATCCACAATTATTTTTCAACAACGTGAAGTGAAATGTATAAAGAAAGGGATAAAGAATAAAACAGCAATTAAACCAATAAAATACAAAAAAGAGAGATAAAATATGAATAAAATACAAGTGATAAAAATACAACAAGGGAGAGAAATACAGCATAAATATACAGGTAAAATATCAATAAAAAATACTAAAAATAAAAATACTATTAGTACACTGTTTGTACAAAGTCGTATTTACTATTAAAATAATTAACGTTATTATTTTCTGTGTACGTTAAAAAAAATACTACAACCTGGTTTAGTGTTCAACTCGCTCTTGAGATGTGTGTAGTCTAGCAAAGAATCAATCAGGTTTTCCTTTCGTTCGTTTACGACTTTCCATTGCGAACTACGTGATTGGGCAGGGATGATGGGCGTGGCTTGTGTTTGCTAGCAGATATTTTGCTTTGAAGAATGTGTGTCTGTTTGTGCCGTTCATGTGTCTTCTGAACTCCATTTCCCACAATCCTTTGCTCCGCCTCACTATTATCAACTGCAACATGATCTCACGAGTCGAAACCTTTTTTTGGCTCCGACTCTGTGCAAACTACATTTAGCTCTTGCTGTGTTTCTGACCTTTATGACAGAAATCCATTTCTCTCCCATCTCGGTTTCTCTCCTGTTTGTGAAATTCTTCCGACCAGATTTGATTTTCTCACTTTGGAGCCACTGGAAATATATTGTATCTGTCAGAAAGCCTGATAAGTTTATTGCCTTTCAAGTTCAACATTTTATTTGTCTTTATTGCTTGTACGTCAGTATTCAGGACATGTGAATGAGTTTAAATGAACAATATTTCACCGTTGATCCATTTTCTGAAACGCTTTTTCCATTTCTGGGTCACGGAGCTGAGGCTAACTCGAATTAGTGGCCAACCAATCACAGATCTGTTGTCTTTTTTATTCTGTTACCCATTTCATTAATTATGAAGGTTTATAAAAAGGTTTTTTGTGTTTCTGTATCGGTGTATGAATATTCATACATAGAGTGGGATTGTCCTAGTCTGGGCGGGGCTTAGACTTTAAAAAGAGGTCAATTGAGGTGCAAGGCTGAACCCTAATTAACTACACCTGTGCAGTTGGTGTTGAGTAGAATTCCAAGTGGAACGAGGTTGAAGGCAAACTGGGTGAGTTTTGGCTGCTTTGTAAATTGTATTTTTATTTACACTGTAAATGTTTTTAAATTGGTATCACTAAATTTAGATTAAACTAGATATTAAATGTAACTTAAATTTGTTCAAATAATTCACTTTTAACCAGACTGTAGATAAATGACACTGGAGTTCTTTTGCACAACTCTGCGAGTATTTCCATCTTATTTGAGGCTGATGAGAATCTCGTGATGAAGATGAAGAACGTGCCTGTTTTATGTATGTGCTGTTTCCATTTTTGGATAATTTTTACTGGGAATAAAATGACAAATATTTTAGCCACCCAATAAAAATATGATTCAACCTTTTTTTTCATAATATCTTAATTATCATAACGACTTAAAATGTTTTCATGAAAAAAGGTCTAATCATATTTTATTGGTTGGCTACAATATTTGTAATTTTTGTCAGTAAAAACGAGTCAAACATGGAAACCGCACATAAAATAGCTATTAGCTAGTAGTGTTTATATAGCCTATTTTTAAGAATGTTGCAATTTAGTAGTTTATTTTATTTACACATGGGCGTTATGTCATATATACAGTATATAACAATGTGTCATTTCATAAATTAATTATTGTGTGTCTGTCTGACCTTAACAAGCAAATCATAATGCTGTATTACACTGGATTGAGATCCACTTACTTTGCATATTTTTTACAAATTACAATTTGTGTGTGAAAACCAGACCAAATGAGATGAAGTTTGATTTTGGTCATTTCAGCGTGATTTCAGTTGTTGACATGGTTTTACTCAATCAGTATTAAATACGTATATTTTAATGAACTAGTAGAAAACGGTATTCTACTAGTAATGATTTACTAGCCATTTTTAGCCATTAATTTGTCATTATCATGTCCGCACAAATCTTTTTCGCAGTGATATTATGTTGGCTGTGAATGCGGAGTGGTGAGGAGGAAGCAGTTGGCGATGGCAGATAGAGCTGGTCTGTGTAGACGCGGCGAGGGTCTGAGGTCCGTGTGAAGGACACGTGTCGTGTGGCGTTTAATCCTCTGAAGGGAAAGTGTGGGAACGCTGTTATCTGTGGCATTCGGGAAGGTTTCGCCTCAACCACCGACAAGATCCTACGGCGATACGGGAGAACGTGCCTTCACACGGTTGGTAGATTTAAGGGAAGGTCGAGAACGCAAACCCGTCACTGTGAAATAAAAGGTCCTGTCAATCACGTGTCAATGTCGATGACGCGATTGAAACACTTCGCCCGATGTCCGATGTTTACAGCACCAGTTTGATTTTCAGGGTTCCTACTGGTGCTTGAAATCCTTGAAAATGCTTGAATTTTAAATGTGTTTGAAAATGGTTGAAAATGTAGTTAAACAGTGGATAAGTGCACCGGACCCAAACTTTTCTCTATTACTTTGCTCTATTTCTTTGCTCTATTAGTTGAGTGACGAGGATGTCGACACGCCCACTACATCTTTAACTACTACTGGAATCATCAAAACGAAGCCTTTTGACAGTTCTTTTGTTCGTGTTTTCTCTCATGGTCGGTGTTATTTTGCTAAGCTGCTTTTTGTTTTTGTGTGAACTTTGGCTCGGATGAACGGCAAAATGATTTGCGACGGCCACCGGAATTATTTTCTGATATAAAACGTCTTTTCGTTCCACAAGTTATATGTTCATACTCAACTTTAGATTTAATTTTAGCACATACAAATTTTAATGCGTTAACGCAGTGATCCACAACCTTGTTGTCGTCACGGACCGGTTGACGTCTGATAATTTTACTGCGCGCTTGTGTTGGGTAATTTTTCAGATTTTAACATTTAACATTATAACAGTATTTATTTGTATTTAAACATGATTTAAAAAAAACTGTTATACCAAAATACAGATATAAAGTGATTTAGCATCTGAAATGAGGACAAGAAAACTTGGACCTTGAATTCAGTGCTTGATTTTTGTCTTTCAGAAAGTGTGGGAACCCTGGATTTTGATGACATGTTACAAATGAAACATCTGGATGTTTGTGTTTGACGACTCTGATACAAATACTGACAAATTATTATCAAATTACAGACATCACTTACAGAGAAAAGTTATTTTACTTTACTTAACTTAACTTTACAGTCATTTGGCAGACACTTTTATCCAAAAGCGACAGTTACTGATTCAACGATTTGTGACATGATGGTGTGTCACGTTTAGACTTTCTTATTAGCGATTGTAACTTAATGTCAAGTGCAAGAACTTATCATAGACAAGGATTGAGCTAAATGTTTTGAAATGGACTTTTTAACTTTACTTGCGCATTTTTTGGCTACTTTGTACATGTACTGAGTATCGAAAATATAAGCAACTTTTCCTCTCTAAGTGACTAAATTAGTGCTCGAGTATCTGTACTCTTTACTCCACTACATTTGAACAGACTCTTCTACTCGCTACATTGTGACTCAACACGCAATAGAATCCACGCTGGAGATCTTCAACGAAATTTGCTTCCTCGGTTGAGTGAAACGTTGTGAAACAAAATTTGTAACTTTACTTGTGTTTTTGCCTACTTTGTACTTTGTGCCGAGTATCAAAAATATAAGCAACTTTTCCTCTTTAGGTGACTCTTTACTCCACTACATTTGAAAGAACTCTTCTACTTATCATAGACTCAACTTATCAAGTGAAATGTTTTAAAATGTTAAGCAACTTTTCCTCTCTACTTGAGTAAATTAGTGCTTGAGTATCTGTACTCTTTACTCCACTACATTTGAACGGACTCTTCTACTCGCAACATTGTGACTCCACACGCAATAGAATCCAAGCCGGAGATCTTCAACGATGAAATTTGCTTCCTCGATTGAGCAGAAGCCAAGTGGTGCATTATTTCATTCACGTGCTTTGCGAATTACCTTGATTTTCAGAAACGCGCAAAGCATCAACCAGCGGACGCTAATCCCGTAGCGGCGGCCCGACGCACCCGTGTCCTGCTTCACCTTGGGGCGAATGCGATTCCAGAAACCGGAATTAAACCTGACTCTCGCCTAATCCCGGCTTATTGCCGTCTATTTCATTTCCGATAATCCGTAGACGTGCCAGCGTGTTCCTGATAGAGGTGGTCAAACTGCAACGTGGTGGTCCGCACATCAGTCCAACGCTGCCGATATTGTACGTTTTACTTAAATATTGTTAAATGGGTCGCCTTTAATTGACGACATATTAGTGGTGATACTAGCGCTTCTGTGAGCGAAGGCGGTCGTTATTACCTTTATTACGTCCATTACGCGGCTTTGCTTTTCTTTAAGCCGTGGAATTTAATCCGCGCATGGCAGAAGTGAAGAGCAAACCTCTCAGCCCAACCATCCGGCTCATTTAAGCTCTACGCAAACAAACACCACAGATTATGGATCCTCAGCTTTACCTGTTTCATATGCAAACATCCTTTTTGATCATTAATTGACCTTTACCGTGTTTTTTTTTCCCCTCGTCGCCGCAAATGTCAACAAGCGGAGCGGCGAACGACTAATTCACGTACGTGTAAATAAATTGCTTCTCATACATGTTCCTGCATATGACAAATTGATTTGTGGATGGAGAAGCAGCAGCTTTAAAGCAGTTTTTAGTTTTAAAACTAAACTAAATCGCATGAGCGAGAATCATTATTCAACACCCTGCATTATTTCCGATGTTGTTCGTTTTTTATTTCCCGTTCTTCTGTTTTCGTTTACAGTGCGCTTTCAAACATCGAGAACAAAAACCCTTCACTGTGAAATCAAGATCCCGCGTCAAAAACAATTACGCGTCAATGTCGATTACGCGCAATTGAAACATTTCGCCAGATGTTGTGTTTACAGCGGCAGTTCGATTTTGATGACGTGTTACAAATGAAACATCTGGATGTTTGTGTTTGATTACGTGTGATACAAATACTGCCACCGACAATTTATTTCAAATGACAGACATCACTAACAGAGAAAACCGTTGCTGATTTTACGATTTGTAACGTGAAGGTGTTTCACGTTTAGACTTTGTTATTAGTGATTGTAACTTGATGTCAAGTGCAACTTTTCATAAACGTGGTTTGAGTGAAACGTTTTGAAACAACCTTTGTAACTTTACTTCCGCATTTTGGCTATTTTGTACATGTGCCAAGTATCAAAAACATAAGCAACTTTTACTCTCTACTTGACTCTTTACTCCACTACATTTGAATGGACTCTTCTACTCGCTACATTGTGATTGTGTGCGACAAATCGACATCTTTTTAGTATTGTTTTTTTAGTTAGGACTTTACAACTTTTACTCAAGTCTTCTTGTATTTTTTACATCCGCACTTGTACTCAAGTAAGGTTTTCAGATACACTATACACCTCTTAGCGAGTCACTCGCTGTTTGACGTGATAACGCCGTGCGATTAGTCATGTTTGCCATCATGACCACGTATTTTTGACATCAGTTTCTACTTGTTGTCATACGTGTGCATGTTACGTGACCGCAGTTGTTGTGTCAGTGAATTGTCAGAGATTGTGTAATTATATTCATTATAGGGCTGCCAAACGATTCATTTTATTAACTAGTTAATCGCACTTCCCTGACCAAATTAATCACGATTAAATGATTGAAGCTTGTAATGTTGTATATTAAAGTGTAATATGTTAATTAATGTAAACTCAACACAAAATAAACACTCATTTAAATACTTTAAAATAAATTGGTATCAGTTTTGTTCAATTTGCACACAACAAAAAAATTTTGGTTATCCATTAATTGAAAGGTTGAATTACATATATTTTTTAGGCTACACTCTTAATAAAAACAGGACGTTTTTTGTAAAAAAAAAAAATAATAATAATAAAACTAAAACGTGCAGCCTTCTCTTTGTCAGCTGAAAACGAACTGTAATTTAATAAATATGTATCACTCTAACATGAAACCCATGTTTACATAAAGCTTAGAATGTCTGTTTTAAAAAACAAGTAAATACAGTGTTGTCTGTTTATCTAATCACTATGAATCTAAAGCGGCGGCTTGTTGAACAGAGCAAGTTATTTGCAAACTGTGTCTATGTTGCTGCTGAGAGGGGAAAAGTAGGTCAGTGTCACTTAAACACTTTGTGCCTAAGTGACAACACCTGAACTCAATGACTGCGAGCTGCTGATTTTAATGAGCCGCACCTGGAGGCAGCTCAGTTCTCTTGGTTCTATTCATTGCACGTTGCCCAACCGAAAAATGCAACTGTGATTAATGGTGTTAACAGTAATTGATTAATCACGTGCGTTAACGCGTTAACTTTGACCGCACTAATTCATAATACATGCTAAAAAATATCATGTCAGCAAAAACGAGGCTAAAATCTCAGAGGAACAGGTTCCTGAGGAGCACAGGTGAAGAGCACGTCGGCGAGGAACATCATCGCCTCTAATTGCCAGGTCGACACAAACCATTACGGACGGTTTGCGCTTTCGCAGGAAAATGCTGGTCTTTCTCGCCCAAAAAGCACGCGGAAGCCTTTTCCAGAAATGCTGATGGCCGTGATTTCCCCTCCCCCCGCACCAGGGATAAGGTTATCTGAGCAATTCGTCATGGAGTTTGCAGATAATTAGCTTTTTAAAGTTTCCCCCGAAGTCAGGACTGTCCTCGCAAGGGCAAACCTGTCCGGAAAAAAATGATTCAGCTATAAACAAAAGTTTTGAGCCGGGGAAACATGTTTAATACGTGATTTGTTCTTTCAGACGCATCTCTTCGAGTCCGGCGCCACGTTTGTTGCCCTTGAGAAGACGACGAGATACCAACGTTTATCTTCATACGTCTCGCGTGTTTGTTTTTCTTCCATTCATTATTCCTTCCATTCATTCTAACATCCATTTGTTCATCTATTGATCCGAAAAATGTTTTTCATACGTATTTATTCCTTCCTTTATCAACTCATCCGTTTGTCTGTTCATCCCTCCATCCTCACTTTAATTTGTTTATCGATCAGATTTTTCTAACTGGCGTCTTCCATCCATCCAATTATTCTTCTCTCTATCTATACCTACATCCTTTTATAACATTTATCCATTCCGGCTTCCTGTCCGTCTATCCAGTCAAGTAAAAAGTCACCACTATAAAAAAGATTTGAGTCAAAGTGGCAAAGTATCGAATTTTAAAAGAACTTAAGTATTTTACTCACACTGAATTTAGGCAAAAAAAAAAACAAGAAGAAATGTGAAAAACGTCTCTTCATGAAGTTTTATTTTCTAATACAGAAACTAATCCATGTTTCAAAAATGGTCAATCTAATGAAATAAAGAACAAAAAGTGCAAAATAAATAAAATAAATCCTATACAATAAAATCCTGGTAAATATTCACGTCTCTAAGTCGCGTTCATGTGGTTTGTAATTCACAATTAGCTTCCAGTATCTTCAGCAGACGACAGATGGCAAAATCACCTCGTTCACCCAAGAAATGAACAAAAAAAATCGATTATGGTTTGTCGTGCACAATCAAAATGTAACGAGTAACAGTAAGTGTCAATTCAAATGTAGTGGAGTGAAAAGTACAGCTACTCAGTCACAAATGCAGTGGAGTAGAGAGTAAAGGTTGCTTATATTTTTGATACTCAGTACAAATACAAAGTAGCCAGAAACATACTTAGGTAAAGTAACAAAGTACATTTACTCAAGTACCTCACACCTCCGCGTTTCTTTGCGGTACATTACCAGCTCATGTTTAAATCTAGCGGAGATCATCACCGGTGCGCATTTCAAGCCGGAACCTCTGGACTCGGTTGTTCACCTTCACCGATTCACCCCAGCGACTCAAACGCGTCGGCCATCTTCGATACGGCAAGGTCTCGACACGCCAAAGGTCACCTGATCCGCCGCGAGCCGTTTCCCCTGCGCGACGCCTCAGCGGGGCGTGAATACGAAAGCGTGAGACTGATCGACAGCCTCGGCGTGGTTCTATTGAGCGAGCGTGTGCATGAATACCTTCTAGCCGCGACTGTCCGAGCTTATTTACTCAGCCGTCCTTCACTCCAAGACTCTTGCTGTGGAACACACGCAAACTGGGAATGGCAACGTGTCAAATTCTGCTTTTTCAGACTGCCGGCTAAAAATGTTCACATTGGGTGTGGCTTGGCGTAAAGTTGACTTGATGCTAACGCTGACTTGTTCCTACGGGAGATGTTCTTGATAGCTAGATTCAGACTGAGCATGTGTTAGTTTTGACAAAGATTTTTAATTTAGTTTTAGTCGTAGTCTTTTGTCCAAAACTCAGTATAGTAAGGGGTTTTAGTCCCAATTTAGTCCTCTCAATGTTTTTAGTTTTAGTCTCATTTTAATCTACTAAATGCCACAACATTTTTAGTTGACTAAATTGCAGTATAGATTTAGTACGAAAATATAGCTGCTATATATTCTAAATGTTTTACTAAAGTTGCTATATCTAAGAAATAGAAAAATAAATCTTTCCATCCATTCATTCATTTGTCTGATAGAAAACGCACAAAAAATGGGTGATTTAAACAGATCTCATCAACATTTGTCATCCGTTTTTCATCTATTCGTATTTTTTTGCCTTAAATAGACTAATTTTTTCGAATCCATAAATGGCAGTTATTTCAAATCCATGACTTTCTTTTTTTCCGGAATATCAAATTCGTTTATTTATATAGCGCTTTTCACAGTTTGAGACCAACGCAAAGTCGCTATGCGAATTATAATAATAATAATAATTCAACCTATATTGGTCCCTCAAATTTATCTGTAATCAAAAAAAAAATCATATGTATAATATAAATATATGATAGACGTTTCATGGCGGTACATTACCAGCACATGTTTAAATCTAGCGGAGATCATCACCGGTGCGCATTTCAAGCCGGAACCTCGGGTCACTGTTGTGGATTGAACGAAAAGTTCATAAAAATATTTGGTACTTGGTATATATTTTATGTGTTCATAGTTAACTACGTATTCAGATTTCTTTCATAGCACCTTTAGTAAATATTTAGAATATATAGCACCTATATTTGCGTTGACTAAATCTATACTCTAATTTAGTCTACTAAAAAAAAAAATTAAGAACACTTAATTTAAGAACACAAGTTAAGTTAAGAACACAAAACCGAGTTTTATTTAAAACAATATTTATATTTATAAATTAAAAATCTTTGTCAAAAGGACTGTGGAGATTATCGCCGCCCACATCCATGTAGAATCTTCCAGGCGACGCTCGGTTGGTTGGGTCCGTCAGACATGTTCTTCACGCTCGGCTTCACCTCCGCTCGCTCTCGCCTGACGCGTGTCACTATTTTACGCAACTGAAATACGATAAAAAGACCGATGACGTCACTGCACCGCTTGACATTCCTGAGAACGACTCGTCAACTGGAATAAGACACAAACCAACCAGAAGATTCGTCTTCAGTCGGCGGAAGACTCTTCAGGGTTGCGTAGAGTTTCACAATGTTCTCGGGAATCTTCTACCCTTCAACCGTCAGCAGAACACGCCGGAGGAGGAGAAGAACTCATCAGAAAGTCCCGTTCCTCAGCTCGCGCCCTGACAGATACACGGCGGTCTGGAGATGAAGAGCGTGTAGTGGTGGCCATCCATTTCCCCGCTTTTCTGCCGCGTCAGACGCACTCGAGTCTCGGGGAAACAACACAAACTTTAAGCGGACGCAAAACCCACGTTTTACGGAGGAAGGGATCTTGAGATGTGAATCGTTTCATAATATTAGCAAGTTGATTAGCGCTACCATTAAAAATGTCAACTTTTAGTTTTTCCATGTGGCGCGAATCTGTTTCGCTTGACTGAACGAGTAACAAAAATGTGCATTTTTTTTCGTAATGTAAAAGAGAAACCAGACGTAGGGGTTAACGTTAGGTGTTGACGGTAGCATATTCCGATTTAAGCGGACGCAAAACCCACGTTTCATGGAGGAATGGTTCATGAGATGTGAATTGTTTCATCGGACAAAATTTGAAAACAACGAAGCGGTCCAAAAACGCACAATATTAAGGTTTTAAAAGAGATTTTGCTATCGCAGATCTGGGCAGAAAACGAAAACCAGACGTTTCTGCTAAACATTGCCTAGCATTAGCTTTAGCGGAACTACAAATAACAAGCACAACAAACACAGTGATCCAAGTCGCACAAAAAAAAAACAAAATACTTAAAGCGCTAAACGGGTAAATCAAAATGCAGATCAGGGCAAAACAATTCCAGATATGGCAAGGTGTGGCTTAGCATTAGCCAAGTTAGCTTAGCGTTAACTACTTTATTGGCTTGTACTTCACTAAAGCCAAAAAAGGCTTTAGTGAAGTACGAAATAAAAAAAATTATATTAGCAAACTAATTAGCACTACCATCAACCTGTTTCACTTGACAGAACGAGTAACAAAAATTTGCATACAAAAATGCATTTTTATTCGTAACGTAAAGGAGAAACGGACAACGCAATCGTGAAAAACAACAATAACAAGAGAAGGGATTATTCACAGCTCAGAATCAACATTTCGAGTTGTATCGTCACGACAGGGAAGTGCATTGTTTTCCGGCGGGAAACGTCTGGGCAAACTTGATTTGTTGCTCCACAGATGCATTATCCCGGTCCGGAGGCATTATTTATTCATACCAGAAGCATTTATAAAGGCGCCGTGTGGTCTGCGCTCTACATGTCAATTACTTTTGCTTGAAATATGTCTTGATTATCATAACGCATCAATTTTCTGGTGCGTCTCAGACCAGGCGCTGACCTTAAGAAGGACGTGCTGCAGTAGAACCTATAGAAGTTTGACCAAAACTCCTGCGCGTATAATGTGGTATATATACGTATATATAGTGACCACCAACATCCCCGAAGTACTTGTGTTGAGGGGTGGAGTTTCTTTCTGTGTCCTACAACCTAAACCAATTACAATTCAGTTTAAGCGTAGACAAGCTTATTGCATTTATGCATTTTTGACTTTTTTTTTTTTCTAATTTTTGAACACAGATAAACATTTTTTATCTCAGCGGCTTTGCGTTGGTCTGGGACTAAGAAAAACGCTATATAAAAAAACCAACTTGAACTTATGGGTGTGGCCGGTGGACGGTTTTATTTAATTTATTTTTCCAAATTTTTGAATACAATTTTTGAACAATGTTTTGACAGACTTTTTTTTTCATTTTTCGAAAACTTTTTTTTTTTTTCCTAATTTTTGAACACAAATGAACTAAGGACATTTTTTCTTTTTTGAAAGACTCTTTCTTTTGCTAATTTCGGTAGAGGCTTTGCGTTGGTCTGGGACTAAGAAAAGCGCTATACAAATAAACTCGAACTTATTCTGATGGGCGTGGCCAGCGGATGATACGCCATTGGCTGGACATACAGAACGTTTCTCCCAAAGCTTTTACTGATGTCACTCCGTGGATTCGGCTTTCTTACTGGGTGGTTTCTTTGGAATTTGGGGCGTGGCCAATCTTAAATACGCACCTCCCAGGTTAAGATTCATAAATTAGGCAAGTGTAAGTGACCCAATTTCATTCTTTAATCATTTTTCGCAAATGTTTAATTCTCATTGGACTTTGTGCATTTTCGTTAGTTTATTATAACAGCTTGTTTTGGAGAACTTTTATTTTGAAAAAACGAGGTTACTCACGTTATGTTGTGCTACCTGGAAAGAAAGAGAACGGAGAAAGAAAGCAAACAAACGCATGGTGAACGTTGTCAATAAAAAGTTGTTTAAAAGATATTTAGCACCGTTCAAAAGATTATTTGTGGTTTTGTGTGTATTCATTTTCATGTTTCTGTTATTAAAATGTTGTATTTCCGTTTGTTTTTTTATGAAGAACGAAGAAAAATCTGTCAATCTTGACCAACCATTCAAGAGATTAATATCTATATTAGATTCGATTAAATAATCCCAGGAAGTTTATTTTGGCAACTTTCGAAGTCCAAAGCGACGTCAAAGTTAAAGAATGTGCGTTTTAATGGGGCTGGTGGGTTCTTCAGTGAAAGTCCTTCATGTATATCGTCCGTTCTCCCGACAACACTGACCCAGTGTGACGCTTTCAGACGTGTTCCCGAGCCTGACTTTAGCCAACTCTGCTTTCACCTGCTTCTGTTAGGACTTAAATTCACATTTGTGAGAAAATGAAAGATGGGCTGTTTTCTTCGCCTCCATAAAGCTAAAATACGTGAAAGGGAAATGTCAAAGAAATGTCAATCGCCCGCTGGCCGCGTCCGTCCCAGCGACCTGACAGAATGTGTGTAGTAAAGTAGAAATGAAGTCTTGATCTTTGATTGGGAGCGGAGCAGCCTGACACGGGGAGCGCTAAAGCTTTTAGCATCTCGCTAAACACAAGTGTTCAAAAATAAAAGAGTTTTATTCAAGTGTTGTGAACTAGCTTGTGGTAGAGTTGGATCGAACTGGCGATTAAGTTGTTCCCATTTTTAAACTTTGTAACCGACTGACAATCATCAAACGGCGAAAGATTTAGTGATTTAGCGTCGGCAGTTCACGGCGCATTCGGAAAACGGAAAATGTTGCGTCAAGTCGGTAAAATGCTCGAAATAAAAAAAATCGTTTTTTTTTTAACACGTCAAATTGCCAAAACGCTACAAAAACGCACGATTTTCCAATTTAAAAAAATTAGCGGAACTACAGCAGAGTACTTTTTTTTTGGGAAAAAAGACACTTTTTTTAAATACTAAGCAAAACAAACACAATGATCCAAAACACACACACACACACAAAAAAAACTAATTTTCAAAGCGCTTAAAAGATACATCAAAGCGCAAATCCAGATATGGTGGTGTGTGGCTTAGCATTAGCAAATAATAAAGGGCTTTAGTGGAGTAAGAAATAAAGAGATTAAATTAAAAAATTATATTAGCAAATTAATTGGCGCTACCATTAGAAATGTCTGTGAATCTGTTTAGCTCTGGTCGAACAAGCAACAAAAGATTTGCATTTTTATTAACGTAACGTAAAGGAGAAAGAGACATTGCAATTGTAAAAAAACAAAAAGAGAATTAGCAGAGATTATTAATATCTTAGAATCAACATTTCGAGGCGGGAAACTTGCTTATCGTGGTAGAGTTGGCCAAGTTGACCTCTAAAAACTTTAAACTTTAAAACTTTCATATTGTTTAAAACGATATAATAAAAATAAGACTCGTGAGCCATGTTTGAAAATAGCACAGAACGGCTAGTGCATTAGCGCTCTCTCCGAACGACAGAACTGAGTCATCAACCTTCTCCAGCTCAGCATGATCCAAAAAAACCGTCTAAGTTGGTTTAAAAAAAAAGAAAATACATAGAATTGAACACATTTTACAAGAAAAAGTGGCAGTTTTTAGTTTCTTTCGCGTGAAACATTTGCTAATTGTTACATCCATGAATGCTTTGTTTCTCACTATGACAGTAGTTCAAAATAAATCAAGGTTATTAAAATGTAGCCGGGCTCGTTTAAACCTTTTTTAAGCCACTAGTCAAATTTGAAACCCAATATTTAACAATAAAACAATAAGCCGGCAAAACGAACCCAGATCCAAAAAAGAAATTGCTTTTGCGTACTTTGACTAATGTCTTGCGATGGCTGTTCAGTTTAAACATGCGTTTTAAAAGATTCGGAACGGCATTTTTATTATAAGAAATTAGAAATCAGAATCAGAAATCTTTATTGGCCAAGTTGGAAATGACAACCAGGAATTGAGTGTGATCTGACTCCGCCTTTTCCCCTCTGTTTACATGTATTAACATAAATATATACAGTAAATAATAAGGAATTTGTCTGTCCTCAAAGGGCCGGATGCAACTTATACACACGTAATCAAATGTAATGTAAAGTAACTGCTCCTTAATGTGAAACAACAGTGAGAGCGTCCCTGGTGCTGAAATGGCCAGGTGTCCCACACAACTCACTGTTCATCAGAACTTAAATCAAGTGACAGGTGCAGTTGCGCAGAAAACCTGTGTTTGCTTGTTGCTCTCACATAAATACTTTTACTTTTTGTCAGCTTATGAAAACACACACAACTCCAGTAATGAAGGATCAAACTGTCCAAGTGAATGAAGAAAAATAACACAAAGCTGTGGAAACACTGGCGAGGCTACTGTAGTCACAAGGCATTGTGGGAAATGTAGTTTTCGGTCAAGGCACGCTCTTCATTTATTTTTTGCTATTTCTTTTCAGACACTTCTAAGCTCTCGCGGGCCACAGGAAACGACATCTTAGAGTTCGACACATGAGCTCCACAGTGGCTAGTTTAGTCTGGGTCATGTTGCCCATCAGTGTGTGTTTGTCTTCAGTTCTCTCTTCCTCCTGTAGGGGTCAGTCACGGTCCAGCAGCTCAGCCTCCACATTAGCATCCGCTGTGGTTTACGCCGGGACACGACATACTGTTCACATCATCATCGCTCACGGAGACGTCGCCTGTAAACACGTGTGTGGCGTGGCCGGGTGTTTTACTGTGGTTTGATATTCTCTCTCCGTCTCACAATCCCAATTCTCTCTTACTATCAGAATCAGAAAGTCTGCGTTCATCCCCTTGTTTCTTGCTCTCCAAAACAGCCCTTGAATGAGGAACATTAAATGGAAATAAACGTTAGTTAGAAAGAAACGAAAGAAAGAATTAATAAAAATAAACACGCATATATACGCGTACATATACACTCATAGTATATGCTATGTATGTACACAAAAGTTGTCCTAAAATGTGTTCTGTACACAAAAACCTCTCACTAGCTGTTATTTACTTATCATTATCATTATTAGCTGTGTTGAGGTGTTGTCATTTTTTTTTTTTTTTTGTCTTTTTGTGTTAATTATTTACTCATTCATTTATTTCCATTTATTTTTCTTAAATTGTATTGGTCATTTCTCCTTTATTGTTATTATATTTAAACTATTTTTTTCATACTATTTTATCATTCTTTTATTCATTTCCGTTTTTTTCCGTGTCACAACACAAGTCGTGAACTTTTCAGACCGGCAGGTGCTTGTCCTTTCTTTAATACTCACTGCACTACGATGATTGTAGGTCTGTTTTGTGTTTTCTGTCATTGTCACAATGTTTAAAATCTCAATCAAATCTTGATAACAGAAAAAAGTTTGGGGTCACTTTGAAGGGCGCTTCAAAAGAAAAGCACTGTTTTTGTCAATGAAAATAATTTTTAACTCATCAGAAACACACTCTCTACATTGCTAATGTGGTAAATAACTATTCTAGCAGTAAACGTCTGGTTTGTGGTGTAATATCTACATAAGTGTGTAGAGGAACATCTCCAGTGTTTTAATGCTACAATGCTAATGCTAATAGTGTCAGAAGGATAATGGATGATAGTAAAAGTCTTGTTTGATCATGTTAGCGCTGCTGGAAACTGTTTAGCTGCTTAAAGAAGCTAGAAAACTCACCTTCCTCTCAGCAGCTTGACAATCTGGAGCATTTGTGGCTCAATCAAACACTCAAAATGGCCAGAAATAGAGAACAATCACGAAACTCCACAGTCTGTCCTTGTTCTTAGAAAATAAAGTGCACAACACGCACAAAATTGTCTGGGAGACCCAGAACTTTTCAACGATAAAATCCATTTTTTACAAAAATGGAAGTTCAGCTTTATCATTTACTGAGTGACACATTTGTACTTGCGTATGAATTGAAAATATTGCGGTGGTCTGGATTGTGTGTTTGGTAAAAATTGTGACTCCCGATGTGTTGTTATTTGAGTCTTTGTCTACGAAAAGTGCTAAAGTGCTGATCGTGACGTCGTGATTGGTTCGTTCTAGAAAAACAACAGTTTTGCTATTTTAAGAGCATCTCCAGTAGCTGCTCACACACACACACACACACACACACACACACACCTCGAGACCTTTAAAGACGAGGTTTTAATCGTTGATGACCATGCTTCATTGCACAATTGAAAATGTGGTTTTACGTGGATAGGTTTGCTTGTATATTTTGTTGGCAACAACATCTGACAGTACTATACTATACTAGTAAGTACTATACTACACTATATTTGTTATTTACTAATTCTGCATAGCAGCTTTGAGTCGGTCTTTGACTGAGAAAAATACTACACTATATTATACCGTACCATCAATTCCAGTTATTCGAACCAAATCGCGACAAATTTATATGTAACAAATTATATATAGAATAGAATGCCTTTATTGTCATTGTGTCACATGGTTACAATGTAATTATTATTGCTACTCCGTTTGGTGCAAAAGAACATGAGCGTTTGGTGAAAAAATAAGACAATAAAAAAAACTGAGTTAAAAAAATGAGTAAAAAACACTTGAATTGAGTAAAATAATCTGCCAATGGGGTCAGAATTTTACTTAGACGCGTTGAAACGAGAAATATTTTCTCGAAAAAAGCAAATGAATCTTTTACTCTTAATTCTAAGCTAGTTAATATATCTTGTGTAAAAAAAACAAGATTTATTGTGTAATTTAAGATTAAAGATCTTTTGGCTTGTCAAGAATTCATTTTTTTTTGCAGCGAAAGTATAAGTGAAAATATACACACTGAATAACCAATAAAAGTAACAACAATAACATAGAAGGCAAGAAACAGTTGAAATATAACACAATATAAAGATCAAGTCTTTACTTAAAAGTCAACTTTTGTTTATAAAGCTCCTTAAAATCAACACAGTTAGCCAAAGTGCTGCACACAACGAATAAAACAGTCAAAATGTAGTCAAAAAAACAACGATAAAACAGTAAAAGCCAACATGTCGAACTGGGTTAGAACGCCGAGGGGAAAAAAGAATGTGTTTCCAAACGTAAAGGCGTACAATCAACAATTACGAAGCGTTGAACTTTAACGAAAACTTTCCTCAATGTTTTGTATTGTCTTCACATGTTACTCTACGAGCTTCTCGTCTGTTTTCCACCCGCTAATTGGCAATTTCAGCTAGCGTAGCGCCACGAGCGTTTTCCTTGCCGCGATATGGCGGGTGTAAAAACAAATCTACATGTGCACAATTCGCGCTCCGACACGCCAGGAAGGAAAGACGGCGTATGGGGTCGCCTAGTTATCCCGCGCACACCTCCAGAAAGGTGCGAATAGAAAGACGTCCTGATAGCGCAGCATCCTTCAACCATCACGGGCAGAGGTGTAAGGTACTTGAGTAAATGTACTTTGTTACTTTACTTAAGTATGTTTCTGGCTACTTCGTACTTGTACTGAGTATCAAAAATAGAAGCAACTTTTACTCTCTACTCCACTGCATTAGTGATTGAGTAACTGTACTTTTCACTCCACTACATTTGAATTGACACTTACTGTTACTCGTTACATTGTGATTGTGCGCGACAAACCATAATCGATTTTTTTTGTTCATTTCTTGGGTGAACGAGGTGATTTTGCCATCTGTCGTCTGCTGAAGATACTGGAAGCTA
>MU204413.1:10342836-10357168 GCA_017309775.1 Paedocypris sp. Pulau Singkep
CCAGTATTTCTACACATCAAACGGGTCGATATTATTTTTTTTAATCAGTGGAATTACGTTCTGCGGCGTCGACGAATCCAATTCCTCCAGAGAATTCTCCAGAGGCGGTGAAGAAGTGAGCAGCTTTGCATAAACCGCGTCTGACAACCGACCTTTTATTGCGTTTGTCACAGGTGCTTCGCCCGGAGGAGGAAAAAAACATCCACTTCAGCTTCTTTCACGTCTCAATGGCACTTATTAAAACACAGAACAATTTATTTTCGAATAAGCCTCTCATCCGTTTCCCGTGTAGTGTCTGTTGTCTCGGTCGTCTTGCAGAAAAGCTGGTGGTTGCCATGGAAACGCTGCATAAAAAGCACCTTCGGATGGGTGTGTTCCAGCATCTGAGAGCCCGTGAGATCAGGAGATGTTTGTCTGGAGATAAGATGGATTCACACACACTTTCCAATCGAGCTGCTGTAGTCGGAGGACGAGCGAGAAGGATCTCAGCAGCTTTCTGGAAACCTCAGCACATTTTCCTGCCGTTCTGTCCTTGCTTTGTTGCCGACATATGTTGTTGTTTTTTTCTCGTAAAGTCCCACCAGAACGTCTCAAACGGCGGGTATAGAAATTGGTTCTTAATCACAGTCAGCAGTTTGATAGACGACGACATTGGCGAAAACAAATATTCGCTTAGCAAAAATCCTCCCAAGTGAATAAAAAAAAATATGCCGGGTATTAAAAAGCTTCGTAATGACAATCAACAATTTGATAGACGATGACGTAATTGGCGAAGCAAATATTCGCCTTACGTATGAATGAAAAAAAAAATGCCAGATTAAAAAAAGGTTCTTAATCACAATCAACAATTGGATAGAAGATGACGTCATTGGCAATGCAAATATTCGCCTAGATTAAACCTTCCATGTAAATAAAAAAAAAATTCAGGTAGAAAAAAGCTTTCGTTACAATTTGATAGATGATGACGCCATTGGTGAAAACAAATATTCGCTTAGAATAAACCATCTGCTATACAACCATATGTTTTTTGAATATGTATTTTATTGGCATATGCCAATAAAACATTCTGTTCAGATGGATTGTAATGCAAAAAAAAACAATTTGTATTAAAAAATGTAGTGTCGTGTGTTTTCGTAGTTTTCGTTATTGGTGCATAAAATGGTGCCATATCAAGTCGAAATGGACAGAATCTAAACATCAAGAACTTTTTGATATTCTGCCGCGCTCTCATTTCAACGTCAACTTAAATAAGAGGTTTAAGTCGTGAGTATTTTCTCACACACACTTGGATCTAGGAGAGAGAGAAGTCCGTCTCTGCACATGTGCAGAACCACCTCCACGACTAAGATAGCAGCCCATCTGTGAGGTCACACCCCGACCCCCTCAGAAATCCCCCTGACGTCCTGTACGAGGAGAACTACAGGCCCGGTGTCAGACACGCCACAGATGGACTTGTCAGGTCTACCCGGTCGGGTGGGCGGAGTCCTGAGCCGCGGAACAGCACGCTTACACAGCGACGCGCTGGCGGTTTAGCAAGGTTAACAACACGAGCCGCGCAGGATAAATGGCTTCCACTTACCGGCTGTCAGCGATAGGACACCAGAGACGCGGCAGTGCAGACACACTCCACACACACGCTGGTGTGTGTTATGCTACGGCCTGGACAGGGAAATATATGATGATGTGGAGGAATTTAAAAAAAAATTGGAAATGTATATAATGCTTATATGTAGGCATTTTAAAGAATGACTAGGCAATGTGTATAATGCTTATGTGTAGGCATTGTAAAGAATGACTGGGTAATGCTCATGTAGGCATTGTAAAGAATGACTGGGTAATGCGTACTCAATTCAATTTCAATTGATTGTTTGGTCCAAAATCCATAAATAGACATTCCGTCTCGCAAACAATTTGACACAAAATTGACCCAAAAAAACAAAAAGGAATAGGCTGAAGCATCGCTTATAGTTACCTATCCACTTTTTAAATTCAACTGAATCAGCTTTACAATATAATGCTTGCGTAGGAATTGTAAAGAATGACTAGGCAATAATGCAATGTATGTAATGCTAATCTGTAGACATTGTCAAGAATGACTAGACAATGCATTTAATGATGATGTGTAGGCATTGTAAAGGATGACTAGGCAATGTATATATCGCTAATGTGTAGGCATTGTAAGGAATCACTAGGCAATGTATATACTGCTTATGGGTAAGTGTTGTAAAAGATGACTAGGAAGTGTATATACGGTGGATGTGCAGCCATTGTAAAGAATAACTCAGGTTAATTAACTAAAGAATTAGAATTAAAAAAAAAACACTTTAAAGTTCAGAAATTAAGTCTGTGTCCTCTAGCAATACAGTGTTGATCTGGGAAAGGTAAAAATGGATGTCTTTCAAAAAAAAAAAAAAAGAAAATAATGGTTCAATCCCAAAATGAAGAGTTTCCACAAATACACACTCTTCGTTACAAATCACACCAAACCAGCACGGACCTGCATCACAAACGCAAAGTAAGCTACCGTAAAACCTCTAATAGAACGCCCCCTCTAATAGAGCGCCGCCCTGACGGAAGAATTCGCCATGTTGTTCTATTAGAGGTTTTACGGTAATCCAAATCCGCTCATTTAAAATGGCGAAGCTGTGCCGCAAACACCGGCCGTTGATTTCCTGTTGATGGTGGATTAAACGGCGAGTGGCGATACAGTTCAGAAAGCAGCTACTTCTCTGGTGCGTGAGTGACGGCGAACACGGTGAACAAACGAAGTTAAGTGCAAGGTTATCACGCGTCTACCTCGCTCGACGTGCCCTCTCGCCGAGTCTAATCAAACGCTGTCGAAAGGGGGCTCGGTCGGACAGAAAGAGAGCGAGTGTGTTTGCGCGGGAAGGAAAGAGCAGCTTTCATCCCCCCGCGGTGTGAAATATAGTTTTCATTAAAGAACAGGCAGCGCTTTTCCAATGAAAGTCCAAACAGCACAGCGTGCGGCGTCTCTGGGGAGACGACTGAAAGAAAGGCCTGACGCCGAGTCTTAGCCCTGCACTTTCAAGCCCGAGACCACCGGACCCACTCCTCACTCCTCTCTGTGCTCTTATTCGTCCATTTTATTCCTTTGGCGAGTGGCCATCCTCTATTTTTAGCCGTTTTTCTCAGCACCGGGCTCCCAAGGGACTGGTGGAGATCAAGGCATCAGGACTGTTTTATCATTTAGACAAGAAGGCTGTTTAATTATTTGCGTGTGGGCGAAAGCAATAATTAGGAGGATGGCGGGTGACGCCGCGAGTTTGTGGCTGCGCGGAAAATGCTAATTTATGCGCTGACCTCGTCGCGTTTATCGCAACTCTCCGGCTCGTTTTCAATCGCAAACTCTCCCACTCGGTGTTTCCCTCCGATGTGTGGTGGAAATGACACGCCTGTTGCATAAGTGATTATGTAAACGCTCACAAGGAAGCGAAGAGCGATTGGAATGCGTAGGGAAGATGTCGGAATCAAAGGACAGGGCAAAACAAAAAAACGGCTTTTCTTTCTGCTTGACATCTTCATTATTTAATTCCAGCTCCGATCAATAATATTAGATGGAATCAATCCGGAGCTGGTGATGCATCTACTGAAGCATTTAGAATTCATTTTCTTCTTCGGCTTCCATCTCTCGGTTCAAATGTTCGTCTCTCTCGGGCTTCCCTGCTAGAAATCAGCGCGGTCTAAAGAAAACAAAACCTCTCTGGCGAAAAGAACAACACGGGAAAGGTTTTGGACATTTCACTCTGATTTTCTATTGATCACAGGTGAAGAGGATTTATCACCTTCCTTTGACAAGCTCCATTTATAAACCAATTACCAACTAACCATTGAATTAAACGCAACGGATTAATCACTCTCGGTAGCCATTGTGTTGTAGTTTTAATTTGAAAGGCATTTTAAAGAATGACTAGGCATTGTACATAGAAATTGTAAAGAATTACTGGGCCATGTATATAATGCTAACGTGTAGGCATTGTAAAGAATGACTGGGCAATGTATATAATGCTAATGTGTAGATATTGTAAAGAATGACTGGGCCATGTATATAATGCTAACGAGTAGGCATTGTAAAGAATGACTGGGCAATTAAGCAAGGACTGTTTAGAATGCGTAGGGAAGATGCCGGAATCAAAGGACAGGCCGGAAAAAAAAAACGGCTTTTCTTTCTGCTTGACAACTTCATTATTTAATTCCGTCTCTGGTCAATAATATAAGATGGAGCCCAGTGAAGCCGCCAATCAATCCGGAGCTTGATCTACTGAAGCATTTAGAATTCATTTTCTTCTCCGGCTTCCATCCCTCGGTCCGACTGTTCGTCTCTCTCGGGCTTCCCTGGGCAGAACCGAAATCAGCACGGTCTAAAGCGGAGTTACGCCGCTATCATCGCGAGCATTAGCGTTTCCATCGCGCGGATCTCTCGGGGACGCATGAAAGCACCTGGTGAAACGAGACGATAATACTTTCATATTCCTCTTCCTTCCTGTGAATCTCTCCAGATCCGTGTGTGTTTATAGAGTTGATGTTCTGTGAAATCTCTCCTGTTGCTTTGAGGATAACCTGAGGGAGATGTTCGCAAAGCCTCGCGCCGTCACGTTGATTCTCTCTCGGTCGGGCTTTGCTAGGAGTTTTAATCCCGCCGATTGTCGTTTGAAGAACATCCGATGCGTGCGTTTCCCTCAATCGCTCCCGGAAGATTTGTTTCGTTGTGTTTTAGAGCTGCGATATGTTGGCGCTACGTGCCGCACTTTCCATCCGAACGAACGTTTTCAAGTCAACCAATTAATGGAAACGGAGTCGCGGCGCGGGTAGATAAATGTTGACAGCTAAATCAGTCCAATTAGGGGAAACCACAGGAACGCTCCACTCCACGTTTGCCGAATGGATCGGTATAAATCCGCCGTAATTACATCGTTTGTGCTTTACTCTACTACTCCGAAAAGTGTCGTCCCAAAAAGTGTTTTGTTGGACTTGTAGGGCTTGTTTTACACAAGTCTAGTCAAGGATTTAGCTAAAGAGTAGTCTGTAGATCCCACAACTGCCTTTTTATATTTATATTTTACATTTCTTTCATGCTTTTATAGTTATATATATATTTTTTGTTTTGTTTATTTTTCCTTTACATTTTTGTATTATTGTCTTTATTATATTGCATGCTGGTTTTTAATTTATTTTTATTGCTGCTGGACTTATTGAAAGAAAACTATTGGAACTATTGAAAGAAATTTCGTTGTACAACATACAATGAAAATAAAAGCCTCTTACTCTTACTCTACTACAGAGTAGTGATGAATTTCGATTCTTTTAACCGACTCGGATCTTTAACTCTCAAGTCATTTGTTCATTTTTACAGCAATTGGACTTTGAAAAATAGTCTCAATCGATATATACAAAAGACAACATGGTTTGCTTCAGTGGGCGACATATAATACACAAAAGGCCGACAAGCGAAATCACGAACAAACTGGAGTGATTCTGCTCGCTACTCGCGTCTGAGGCGACTCGTTAATTCATGAGGCGAGTCATATCACACATTCGTTCATCTTGAACGAAACGTTATCAAACGACACATCGCTACTGAAGAGCAATGGGCCACCTTGACGTTTAAAAAGTATTTTATTTTGTGAATTATTACCGTATTTACGCGAACATAACCTTTTTTTTTTAGAATTTTCGACACTCAAAAACTCAGGGTGTGCTTACAATCGCCGATTTCAAACATGCACGTAATTATAAGACCCCGTTTTTTCATATTTCAAATCAGGAACAATCACAGATAAATGGAAACACGTCATCTAAACGTTTGTTAAATAAAGAACAAATAGAAATTTTGAGAGGATATTAATTAATTTTAGTTTTTTTGTTTTATTCTGTGCCTGAAAAATCAGGGCGGTGCTTATTTTTGTTTTGTAGCATTATGTTGTATTTTTGTCAATCGTTTTAGACGCTGATTCAATCAAAAATGATTCATTTGGATCTGATTATCGGTTTTGATTATCTGTATTTTGTTTCCTAGCCTTTGTCGCCTAAAGTCTTGCCCACCGCTCGAATTCTAGCCTGCTCTTCCACTTCCTCGTGTTCATCTGTCACTCCGTGAAAAGCCTTTATAAATCACAGGAAGCTAAACGCTTGCGTCTTCTAAAGCCAGTCTTTTCTGTCCGGGTACAGGCCGTCTTCTTGTGTTTTGACCCCTATAAGCCCCTGAGATTGACTGGGGGTCTGTTTGTTCTTCTGGACTCGGACCAACACAGGATCGCTCTGATCCTCCGGGTTTGGTACCTTCATCCCCTTCATCGTCCTGCTTTCATCTCTAGATTCTCACCCTCTACAACTACTCCAGAGTTTACCCAGCATTCCCTGCTGCCCTCAGCCCGTGGAAATGTGCAAACTCCTGGTGGTTTAGGAAGCCGGTGGGTCCGTCAGAAACCAGAACAGTCATTAGGAGCTGTAATCCAGAAGCTGTCAGCACTTCAGATCGTCTGAGACTAGTGATGCAATCCAACCTCAATACATTAGAAGGCATTAACTAGTGAATGAAGAGTCTATGGAGAATAAAATAAAAGGTTCTTCAGCATCTGCCAAGCCTCCAGGGGTAAAAAGAGGTTTCATGTGTGAAGTTCTGCGCCAATGGAGTGCGTTCGAAATTTTTCAGATGCGCTTTTCTGACTCATGTAAGCAACTTGGTTTAATTGGAATTTGGTGATGCTTTCTACGTACAAGGCTTTTGGTATCTTGAAAAATTAAAGTTCAAGTTTATTTCTATAGCGCTTTTCTTAGTCCCAGACAAACACAAAGTCGGTATGAGGAATTAGGGGAAAAAAGTCTTTGGAGAACAACAATATTCATTGTTCATCTGTGTTCAAAAATTAGGGGAAAAAAGAGAAAAATATTGATTGTTCATCGGTGTTCAAAAATTAGGGGGAAAAAAAGTCAAATAGAAAAAGGTCCATCGTTCATCTGTGTTACAAAATTATGGGGGGGAAAAGTCAAATAAAAAAAAGAGAAAAATGTCTATCGTTCATAATTGTTCAAAAATTAGGGGGAAAAAGTCAAATCTAAAAAGAAAAAAAATGTCCATTGTTCATCGGTGTTCAAAAATTATACAAAAAAAGAAATCAAATAGAAAAATGACCATTTGTTCATCTGTGTTCAAAAATTAGTGTGGAAAAAGGTCGTGACAGTGGCTAGGAAAACAAAACCTCTTTGGCAAAAAGAACACGGGAAATGTTTTGGTAATTGCAAATACTACACAGTAGTTCAGGTCTTTCCTAGTGAGTTTCTATTGATCACAGGTGAAGAGGATTTATCGCCTCACTTTGACAATCTCCCTTTATAAAGCAATTACCAACTAACCATTGAATGAATCTGTAGCTGTTGTGTAGCAGTTTTGCGCAAACATTGGCTAATTAGCTTGTAGCTCATTTGTCCGAACAGTCAATATTTCTCGGTTGAAAAAACACCTCTTGTCATTCATTTAATTAAGCGTCTTTAAAAACAAAAAACAATTATCACTAGACATTATTCAGCGCCTAAAAGAAGTTTGTAGATGCCATTGACGGAACCGTCACGTGACTAATGTCCGTTCAAATCCGAGTCGGCGTTGAGTCAACGCTCTTTGGTGTTTACAACTTCCTTGTGCTTTACCACAATATAATCTAATCCTGAAAGCATAATGCATGGATTACAGCGCGTCTGGAAGCTTCCTGACCAGATTACCTTTCTTGATAAAATTCTCCCAGCGATGATACACCGGCCTACTTTCCCCGGCACTTCCAGGGATCTTATCACGTCTAAATGGAAATGGCTTCGTTCTGCTCGAGCTGTGTGTGTGTGTGTGTGTGTGTGTGTGTGTATAGCGAGCGATCTGGGACTCAGATTCTTATCTTGAATCTCAAATGTTTGTTGAGAGGATTGTTTTTTGTCGGTCTAGTAATGGATCCGGCTCAATGGTGATCGCTTTATTTCGTGTAAAAAAAAAAGGGATTTATAAATGCACGCTTGTGACTTTTAATTGACTGTAATTGCGTTTTATTGTAAAAGTCTCTGGAATGCAAAAAAACGTGTATGTTCAAAATCTATGTGAAGGGGGGAAAAACATCTACACGACTCACAAATTTCTCCCCTAATTCGGCCTTTTCGATCTTGAGCCTCATTAAAGCGTCTGTTTCAAAATCTCCCATTTGTAAAAGTCCTCGGTAATTGGTATTGAGTGTCAGAAGCAGGTCTGGCATCAGGAAACTCCCTGTTGAACATTATTGATCGCTTTTTTTCTTCGCCAGCCACGGGTTGCCAGGTGCCACGTGCTAATGTCTCTGTTGCTTTAATCCGATAATCCTAAATTGGGATCAGCGAGGTGTTTCCCCATCCCTTGCTCATTATCGCTCATATTTAATCATTAGAGTAGAAGATTTGCCGTTGTTCAGACATCAAAACCCATGTATACATCCTTTCACATTTGAAAGAGGTTTTTCCACTTTCTGGATCGCAGTGAGCGAGAGTAGAGTAGAGTAGAACAGATTAGAGTAGAGTAGAATAGAGTAGTGTAGAGTATAGTAGATCAGTTTAGAACAGAGTAGAGTAGAACAGAGTAGAGTAGAGTAGATCAGTTTAGAAAAGAGTAGAGTAGAACAGAGTAGAGTAGAACAGAGTAGAGTAGAACAGAGCAGAGTAGAGTAGAACACAGTAGAGTAGACCAGAGTAGAGTAGAACAGAGTAGAATAGAACAGGTAGAGTAGAACAGAGTAGAGTAGAACAGAGCAGAGTAGAGTAGAACACAGTAGAGTAGACCAGAGTAGAGTAGAACAGAGTAGAATAGAACAGGTAGAGTAGAGTAGAACAGAGTAGAGTAGAACAGAGTAGAGTAGAGTAGAACAGAGCAAAGCAGAGCAGAGTAGAGTAGAGTAGAGTAGAACAGACTAGAGTAGAACAGAGTAGAGTAGAACAGAGCAGAGTCGAGTAGAACACAGTAGAGTAGAACAGAGTAGAGTAGAGTAGAACAGAGTAGAATAGAACAGGTAGAGTAGAGTAGAACAGAGTAGAGTAGAGTAGAACAGAGTAGAGTAGATCAGTTTAGAACAGAGTAGAGTTGAACAGTTTAGAAAAGAGTAGAGTAGAAAGAGCAGAGTAGAGTAGAACAGAGCAGAGTAGAGTAGAGTAGAACGGAGTATAGTAGAACGAAGTAGAGTCGAACAGAGTAGAGTAGAGTAGAGTAGAACAGAGTAGAGTCGAACAGTGTAGAGTAGAACAGAGGAAACACACAGACACACACACACATGGAGAACCAAACCTGGCTTTGAGCTTGACCCTTGACCCTCTATTGCTGAGGCCACTCATTGGTCGCTGTGCCATCCATCAAGATCCCAATATGAGGCGTATGGCTCGGTTCTGGGGTCGGAGGTCAACTGGATGTAGACTTGAAATTCTTTGACGTGTTTTCTTCCGACGTCTTCGCGGACTTGATGCTCATTGCTTCCGATTGGCTGCAGCGTTCTGCACGATTGGCTGGGCTTGAATTGGAATAAACAAATGCAGAAAGACACACACACACACACACACACACACTTATTTCCAGCAATATTCGCTTCTCCTCATGCCCCAAAATTTCCGAGTAGCTCTCTCTGTAAATGTCAGGCCGTGTTACTTATTTAACTATGGATTACTGGCTGTGCTGGCGGAATAATAATTGGCAGCTCTCTCCTCTGAAATCCCAGCGGGCGCGGCTCTTCCCGCCTCACATCAGCATCCGAGGAGAAAAACGCCGCGCTTGCGTCATGTCAGTCGGGCAGTGATGTTTGCTGGCGGATCTGAGCGTAGAAAGACGGGCACATGTTTAAAATATAGTGTCGTCATTAGCGTCGCGGTTCGGAACATTTTCTAATGGACTTACTGAGGATGGTTCTTTAGAGAATCGAGCGACAGTTGCTGCAGAAGTTTGACTTTTTTTGAATATTATTAGCATAATGAGTGTGTTAGATAATAGAAAAGTCCAAATTAATCACTTGATCTGGCAAAAAGGATCAAATCCGTCAACGTCTTCTTAACAATTGAGCGTTTTTTTGTCTCATAAGTCTTATTTCCAGAGTAGGTGTTGTTTTCAGTATATTTCTTTCACGGGGTTTTATTTTCAGGCATTTTGTGGCACGTTTCGATTGGGACTTGATCTTGAGGTCGGATTTTTTTAGCCTGGTGAATGTTCAAATTCAAAAGGTCAGAAGAGCTCACAGGCTTCACGTTGCTCATCAAGGGAACATGGTAAAGACAAATACGAAGCCAAATATTACATACAATCAAATAAACGTTTCTGAAACTGAAAATAAATTCTTGAGAAAAAAAAATGATTATTACATACTTAGTACATACCGTATTTACACGAATATAAGAATCTCATTTTTTTTTTCTCAAAAACTTGTGGGGTGCTTATAATTGCAGATTTCAAATATGTGCGTATATAAAAGCCCCAATTTTTCTATATTTCAAGTCAGGAACAATGAACATAAATAAACGGAAAAGCGTCTTCGTGTGTGTGTCTTTAAATAATGCGGAGGCAGACGTGTCACAGTATAAGCTTTTATTGGCTCAATAACTGAAATAAAGAAACATTAGACACGCCCCCGACACTTAACAGAGACAAAATAACACTGGAAGAAGTAAGATTAAACTAAATACAGTCATTAATATTACAACAAAGAGATTACAAGCCACGCCCAGTTAGCTTAGCGCTAACAAGCGGGTCCAATGTGTCATTGCAGAAAGAGTCAAAACAATCAAAAATGAAGAACACAAGATAGGCTTGTTAAATTAAAAAAAAAATGTTTTTTTTAGAGAGTATTAACGTAATTAAACCAGAAATGTAAAAACCTAATTATTTTGGAATTTTTATTTTGTGCCTGAAAAATCAGGATGGTGCTTATATTTGCGTAAATACAATAATTTAAAAGTAATTTATTTGAAGCACTTGGTCTGGCAAAATGTTAAAAAGCAAACGTCTTCTTTAAAATTGAGTGTGTGTGTGTGTGTGTGTGTGTGTGTGTGTGTGTGTGTGTGTTTCTCAATTATCTTAGGTCTTATTTTCAGAGTAGGTTTTGTTTTCAGAAATCTGGCAGTGAAAAAAAAAATCTTTTCGTCCAGTCGTCTTTCGTCTTTTCTCTGTTTCTACAGAGACTTGATCTTGACGACTAAACACGACCCCCCCCCCCCCCTAAAATGTCCAAAAGCCAAATATTCCATCCGATCAAATAAACGTTTTTCTGAAACTGAAAGTAAAATCCTAAAAAAAAAAAAAATATATATATATATATATATATATATATATCTTTATTCATACTCGTATAATACGTGTGTGTTTGGCAGAAGCTTGGCTCCATTCCTCTTCTTTATAGCTAATCGCCACCGCCACTAAATCCTGATCCGCCCGGGCGTATTTCATCCATTTAGCGGCGTTTCTCCCATTACGAGTCACCTTGCCCCGCCCGCCTCAGGTGGCGTTCCCCGCCCCGCCCGCAGTGGGAACCTTGGACTGATGCGTGACCTTTCCCTCATTCGCCGAGGCAACACGGACTCCATTTGCCAGGAAATTTACAAGGGCGCTCTCCTTGGTCCCTTCCTCGCCGAGAGCCCCGGGAATCCTTCGCCGCGTGTTTTATGAGCCACTAAAGCATTACGCCTCACTCCTCTCATATCGATTCCCTGATTTATTTATTTATTTGCCTCCGTCCCATAATCCCCCGCGAGAGACGCCTTGGTGCCGCGCCGCGTCTGAACGCATTAAACGTATGGCGGACATTTGTGTGGCGCGGACCACCTGCGGATTCCAGAACAGACACGCCCTGGTTCTGCCGCGGCGTGTGAAGGCTCCCGTGTGGAGAGACAGCTCCTCAGATGCTGGTGTGAGCCGCGGAAATTTCAATGCGGTAGATAGATAGATAGATAGATGGTTGGATAGATAGATAGATAGATAGATAGATAGATAGATAGATAGATAGATAGATAGATAGGTGAATGGGTACTGTAGAGAGATATAGATACGGTAAAAATTCCATGACATCATTATCTCTCATTCAAGCAGTTACGTTTTTCGCCGCTTTGTTTGGCGCTCAAACCATTCGTAGAACGACAACTTTTTTCGATTAACATAATTGAACTTGAAATGTAAAAAACGAAAACATTTTGAAATTTTTATTTTGTAGCTGAAAAATCAGGGGGATGCTTATATTCGTGTAAATACGGTATCTTACTGTAAATTTCAACTGGCTGATATTGTTGTGCATTTTTATCATTTTTTTCCGCATCAAAGAAACGACAAAACATAAAGATTCCATGACATCATTATCACTATTTTAAGCAGTTACGTTTTTCGCTGCTGTTTGGCGTAGAACTACGACTTTTTTCGATGCGATTAATTTGGAAACAAATATGCACATTTGAAGATTTGCTTTTCATGTGTTCTACTGAACATAAGACCTAGCAAAACAGTGCTGTTGGCTTTTCTCAACGGAAATTGTCACTTAACGATGTAGCATAAATGAAACAACGCGCTGTGATTGTAGATGAATTCTAGGACCTGGAGCAAAAAACACAAGTCATTTTTACGCAAGAACAGAAAATTAAAGATTACCATTTTTTTTTCACACTCCATTGTTTAATTAATAAACAAAAGCATGTTCTTCATCCCCCCATCAATTCACAAACTCGGAAATTCGGGAGAACACCCATAAGGCGTCGACTGATTGTCTTCCGCTCCGACGCCATCAAACTCGTCCTTATCACCATCGCTCGGGGAACGCTCAACACTCTGAGCACTTTCGCCAAGTCATGTTTATTCATCTACACCAGAGGGAGGGAAGCGAAAAAGTGATTAATTTTAATTTGACCTTATCATTATGTAGCAGGGGCCTATTACCACGCCAATCAAGCCTGGGAAGAGAGGGGCGCTCTTTAATATTACAAGTGCGCGGCTCTTATGGATTAAGTACATTAGTGTGTACCGCGCTTATTACCGCTAAGTGCTTGAGACGGAAAACAAACGAGGGAGGAACGTCTGAATGCTAAACGCGTCGAACAAAAGTTATCGCTCTTTCGCTAGTACAAAACGTGTCGGAATGTTGTTTTCGTCCCGCTCTGTGATTGGTCGGCCACCAATCTGAGGTAATTTTGACAAAGATTTTTTATTTAGTTTTAGTCATTAGTCTTTTGACTAAAACTCAGTTTACTTTTGGTGCCTATTTATTCATCCTAATGTTTGTTTAGTTTTAGTCTAATTAGTCTATTCCTAACTAGGAACACATAAAATATATACAAAGATCTTATTTGAAAAAACATCCAATAAATTCTCACAAATGAAACCTCAACAAAGAGAAAGATAAATACAGTACAATAATATTAATTATAATTGCGTCGTGTTTTTAAGTAACACATGGTTGTACGTGTCCTGATTGGTTCTCTTTACCTTTGCACCCGCCTTTCTCCACAAGCTCGAATTATGATTGGACGTCGTCACGAAAGGCATTTTTGTTTAGTTTTTTTATAATTTTTGTCCCTGAGTGGGAGTTTTTATATAGTTCTCGTTTCGTTTTCGTCAGGGAAAAAGTGCCGTTGACGAAGACGGTGACAAAAATATTTCATCAACAAAATGAACACTACCACCAATCCAGGGTTTTACTCAAACGACCCCTGGTGACCCGGAAATAAAAGAAGCAGTTCAGAAAATTGGTGAATAATTGGACGCGTTCAGTCAGAGCTACGCTGTGGCGATTGTTTGCTGAATCTGGTTTTTCTGTCTTGTTGATCTCGACTGCCTTTTGTCTTCAGCCATAATGAGTCGTTTTCAGGACACGGACGACATAAATCGGAGACACATTCGCCACACGGCTGTGATTCCAGCACACACACACACGTGATTTATCCAACCCAGTGCGTTTGGAATGTCTAATCAAATATTCATGAGGATGAAAGTGTTAGCAGCGTTTGGGACTGCTAATTAGCAAGCAAACACCGCGCGGCGGATTCATGAAAGTCAACGCCAACAGTCTGTCCGATCTCGCCTTAGTGCGTCTGGCCATAAGCACCAGGCCTTTGTATTAGCTGGCACTTTTAGTTATTATGTTGTTTGAAGGTCACGGGAGAGAGAGAGAGAGAGACAGAGAGAGAGAGAGAGAGAGAGAGAGAGAGAGAGAGAGAGAGAGAGAGAGAGAGAGAGAGAGAGAGAGAGAGAGAGAGAGAGAGAGAGAGAGAGAGAGAGAGAGAGAGAGAGAGAGAGAGAGAGAGAGAGAGAGAGAGAGAGAGAGAGAGAGAGAGAGAGAGAGAGAGAGAGAGAGAG
>MU204413.1:10359235-10378143 GCA_017309775.1 Paedocypris sp. Pulau Singkep
AGAGAGAGAGAGAGAGAGAGAGAGAGAGAGAGAGAGAGACAGACAGAGAGAGACAGAGAAAGAAAGAGAGAGAGAGAGAGAGAGAGACAGACAGAGAGAGACAGAGAGAGAGAGAGAGTTTACATTGTCACACTTTCTTTCTCTCTCTCTTGCTATCCCGTGCACGCGACGAAGTGAAAAACAAACGTTTACGAACGACAAAAAAAGTTTAAAAATATGCAGATACAGTGTCTTTCCGATTCTCTCTCTCAGTGCGGCCGCTCTTAAAGACACAGTACACAGTCACAAGTGTGATCTATTAGTTCAGCCTGTTACGACGCTTTCTGTGTTCCATTAGTAATGTCTCTGTGTCGTCATTACAAGTTGTAACGAATACAAATGTGTTCTACTGTAATAAAGTGTTTATACACGTGTGTAAAAATTTATTTCATGAATGTGTGACGGTATCTACTGTACTGCAACATCTATAATGTGACACACCTCAACACCGGTTTAGTAGTTCAACACCCCTACATTCATTCATTCATTCATTCTTTTCATTCTTCCTTCATTAAGTCTCTTTTGATCACATTTACGGGGGGAATATTGAGTTGAGTGTGAAGCGCTATCTGCCAGCACGCTTGGTTACACAGCTCGGGCACGTTTCCACTCGTCTAACAGCCTGTTTTCTCTGGAGAAGGAAGGAAAAAAATACAAATCAGAATAAGAAGCTTAGAGCTCCGGGGAATTGTCGTTTGGCTGGAGTCAGATTTGTGTGTTTTTTTCGCCTCGCGGTCTCCAGGGGGAGATCCTCTGGGTTCGGTACTCGGCAGCCCGCACTTCTGATTCCAGACCTGCTTTTTTTGCTCTGTCATGTTTGTCGGAGGTGTCACATTCACACACAAGTCTGGGAATAAACCTTCGGGACCTGTCAGTTACAGTAGCAGAAACCGCGTCAGTATGTACTTACGGCGAGAACGTTTCCGAGATCTTCATTTCCACGATATTCAGACTAGACGTGGTGAGAGCTTGAGAGTTCCAAGCCTGGTCTAGGGTTTTTGCATGGTCTTTCCATGTTTGCATGTCCTTCTGCAGACTTTTTTGTCACAATCTGTTCGGTAAAATTCGTGATCGTTTTCCAACCTGTGCAATTAAGCCAATGTAGTTTCAAGTTAAGAGTTTAAATTTTCCTTCAAAATCGTCATAAAGATGTTAACAATCATCCAGAATCTGCTCAGAAGTTCTGAGATCAAGGACACACGCATTTCTGTAGAAGTTTCTGGATTCGCCAGAACCACGATGAGCTGAAGAAACGTTCAACGTCCATATAAATGAATTTGTGCCGACAGCTGTTTCGTAAAGCGAGAATTTCGAAAATTAACATGCGATCTGTTCCAAGCTCCAAAGCCGCAAAAACACCGAAAGAACAGTCGCTTTTTTTGTACTTTTTTACTCACTTTTTTGTATTTTAATTTTAATTATTAATTTGATTGTATTTTTATCTTGATAATTTTGTATTTTTCATCACATTTCATCTTTGTCTACTGTTTTTTTTAAATTGTATTTCTATTCTTTATCTTCATCTTCATTTCATGGAAGGCAACTATCGCCGTTCGTGCCATGAAAACATTTCGTAACTCGGGATGAAATTTTTTCAAAGACGCGTTCAACATTTTCACACATGCGCTTTGAGACAGTTGTAACTGTGAAAAGCGCCTTACAAATGCACTGAACTTATATTTAAATTATGAATAAAATACACTTTTGCTGTTGCAATATCGAAGCTTGAATTGACTTGTCATAATATTGTATCTCCCCCATCCATATGTTTAAACGCCGGAACGATCAAGAACACATTTTTTTGATCAAAGTCACATCGCTCTGCAAATATCGCCATTCATATTAGTGATGGGAAGTTCGGTTCTTTTAACTGATTCGAATTTTAAATTCTCGAACAGTAAAGTGAAGGAATTATTTCGAGATTTGGTCATTTCCAGCAGGGGGCGCTGTAAAGGTGGTTGCGTCATTCATCTGAAACAATATACGTACATAAGACAACGTGGTTTTCACGACGACAAATAATACACACATAGCTACAAATCTATTCAAATCATGTGAATCCCTAGCAAAACTCGATCCTTCTACGTCCTGCATCTGCCCTTTGCTTTCAACAACTTTATCGTGGTCACGTGACAAGTGAATCAAATGAGCGGTGAACGAGACTCGAGTGGTCTGTTTTGAACGAATCACGAACGAGTGCTGCTCGCTACTATCCTTCACGAATCGTTCACTGAGAAGACCCGTTCATTCCGAGTCATATGAAAGATTTGTTCATTTTGAACGAATGTTTCAGGAACGACACATCACTAATTCATATCGAGAAAATATTTTGTAACACGAGACAAACTTTTCTCAAAATCCTGTTTCGTAACTCAACTTTAGTCCGCCAAGGCATTAGCAAGCACTCCGGATTCTTCCCAGTAAGACGTCAGGGTGGGTGTTGTGTGAGATGGAGTGTTTCTCTAAGTCCACCTGACCTGACCTGACCCGACCTGACTAGTTGAAAGCCTGCGTGATGTGAGGAAAGACCACCTCAGGTGTCCGCCGAGACCACACGCTCTTCCTGATGTGGAGAAAAGGCCACTCGCTAGATCTCGACACCACCTGTAGCGCACCTGCAGCTCGTTCCTCCTCAGACGAGCTCAGCTGTGACGCCTCGTTACAGCAGATCTCCTCAGATATCTACAACACCGCTCCCACGCTCAAAGGAACAGAGTTTACGCAACTAATGGCGCGTTTGTCGTAGATCTAAATAGTGTAAAAGAGTGTGAATCTCGTCATCAAGTACTAATGGAAGTTGGTAGGCGACCACACGTTTAGATGCTGTGAAGATGCTAGTGGATGAATTAGAAGTGTGGTTGATCATTTTGATACATTTGATAGAGTCCAATATGGTGAGAAAATGGACGTATAACACTGAAGTTTATTATTGGACGTTTTCAAATTCAAAAGTAGAACCTTGCTAAATTAAAATCGGACGTTTTAACAGTCTAAGTCAAAAAGTGAAATCTGTACAGTTCAATGAGTTGGATTTCAATGATTTACAATAGAATTTTACGAGAAAAGATATTTTTTCTTAAATTAGTGTAATTGTCATTGTGATTTTATTTGTTGAGCCGTTTTAACCCTTTAATGTGGACACCCTGACGGAAGGCTTGTTTTTTTTTTTTTCTTTGATTTTACATGATAGTTCTATTATTATATCAGTAAAATACGAATATAGAAAAAAACATTTTTTACATATATTTTGGCGACGTAGCTCCATGTTAAGGGTTAAAAACGGTCATAGTCATAGCCAACGAACTCCAACGAACAATGAATAAAATATAAAGAAACAGTCGACTATTTTTACATTTTCACAATGTGCTTTGAGACAGTGGGAACTGTGAAAAGCGCCTTACAAATGCACTGAACTTGAATTTAAATTGTGAAAAAATACAGTTTTGCAGTATCGGAGCTTGAATTGACTTGTCATAATATTTTGAAAGTGAAAAATGAATGTGGATTTTGAGCATTTTAATATTCAGATAAGCTGATACGTGTAATATATAAGCGAGTGTGAATAATAATAACAACGTGTTTGTCATCTTGCAGCGCTTCTAACCGAACCAGACAATATCCGTAAATATGACAATATCCGTAAAAACTTAATGAAACAAAACCGTGTGCGAAAACGGATGAATCGTGATTTTTCCGGGTTTTTTTTTTTAAAGTTTGCTGGTTTACACTATAAAGAATCTTTTAAAAATAAAACGTACACACTGATGAAGAGTCTGTTCCAGTAGCGAGTGTGTGTGTGTGTGTGTGTGTGTGTGTGTGTGTGCTGGTCACTGTAAGGTGAGGTTCATCTGGTTCTGTTGGTAAATGTCACTCTGACCTTTTTCAGCCGATGTTTTTCCCTTCTGAGCCTGAACTGATAGGCTACGTCCTTCCGACCAATCAGAGGCCGGAGAGAAAGTTCTGAAGAGTTTCTCAATCCCCGACCTTAATAACCATCTTTTGTGGTTTTCCTTTGTTTGGACGAGACTCGGGATCTAGTTAGTGAGACAAACGTGAAGGTTTGTTGTGTTGGTTTTAATTGAACAATGAGCTGAAGAGGCTCGAGATTTAAACCTCTGAGACTGGTAGAGATCTACAAGCACAGATTTGCTCTGCTTATGTCGTCAAACTCTAAAGTTGGAAATTAATTTGCCATTTCTCAGAGGTGTAAGGTACTTGAGTAAATGTACTTCGTTACTTAAGTATGTTTTTGGCTACTTCGTACTTGTACCGAGTATCAAAAATACAAGAAACTTTTAATTGAAACCACTACATTTGAATTGACACTTACTGTTACTCGTTACATTTTGATTGTGCGCGACAAACCATAATCGATTTTTTTTGTTCATTTTTTGGGTGAACGAGGTGATTTTGCCATCTGTCGTCTGCTGAAGATACTGGAAGCTAATTGTGAATTACGCGACTTAGAGACGTGAATATTTACCAGGATTTTATTGTATAGGATTTATTTTATTTATTTTGCACATTGGAGTTTGATTGAGTCGGACTTTTTGTTCTTTATTTAATTAGTTTGACCATTTTTGAAACATGGATTAGTTTCTGTATTACAAAATAAAACTTCATGAAGAGACATTTTTCACATTTCTTTGTATTTTCCTTTTTGCCTAAATTTAGTACAAGTGAAATACTTAAGTTCTTTTAAAATTCGATACTTTGCTACTTTGACTCAAGTCTTTTTTTTTTATAGTGGTGACTTTTTACTTGTATTGGAGTAACTTATACAGTAAGTATCTGTACTTTTACTTAAGTATAGTTGTCTGGTACTCTTCACACCTCTGGTTATTTGGTCTGGCTGAAACTCCTCCGTGTGGCTTTGAAGGCTGCAGTAGCGGTTGGCCTATAGGGGGCAGCGTGAGCTTTCTCTGGATAAGGGCCCGTGGTCAAAGTCAGGTCGTTTTTTATTTATTTATTTTTTAAATGTTAATGGCAGAGCGACAAAAATACATGTGATTCGTGTGCGTTTCGCTTTCACCCAGCCACGTTTATTACTATTTCTAACACGGTAATAACACAGCGAACTTCACAACTTCCCTGGGAATCGAACCGACAATTTGGAGCTTTGCGTTCGACAATTATTGGATTGTTACGAAAGACCTAAGATTCTGATTGGTTGACGCTTTTATAAAAATCAAATCTGATTGGATGGTCTGAATGGCCTTTTTTGTCCTTTCGTCACGGGGGGCGGGATTATTCTAGAAATAGTTTTGTCATAATTACACATTCACATGTAAACACAAAAATCTTTTTCAGTTAAAAAAATTTTATTTTACAGTTTTCTCACACTCTCAGAGTTGACTTTCGAGAGTTAACGTTTCTCATTCTCACACACACACACGTTTTTACGCCAATATAAGCACCTTTTTTTAATTTTCGACGCTCAAAAACTTGGCGAGTGCTCTGCCCATGTGCGGAGTCTGACTGGAGAGCAAAGGATCTTGGGAAATGAAGTCCTGATCACTAGAATCGACTTTTTTTTATCCATCATTCAGGCAAAACAATATCAAAATGATACGAGTCACAGGTTAGGTTTGTTAAATAAAGAAAAAATAGTAATTTTAAGAGAATATTAATGATATTGAACCAAAATCGTTATTGAAAAATTTTTTTAGTTTTTTTGTTTGTATTTTTATTTTGTGCCTGAAAAATCAGGGAGGTGCCTATATTTGCATAAATACGGTATCTCTCTCTTTCCTTCTATCGCTCCTCTACTTTTTCCTCACAGAGTATTCTCTCTTTCTCTCATTCGTATGGTTTTGTCTCTCTGGAGTGCCGTCATTAGCACGTTTTTCATCAGGCCATCTGACCTGGAACGATGATGCTTGAGCTGTTCCCACACCTCCGTCATCCCCCTTTTTTGTTCTTTCCTGCCACTGTATGAACACAAAGGTTTTGATGCGTTTCGCATCCTTGAGTAAATACCTGTTGACGCATCAATGCTTTCTTTAATCTTTTCTCTCGGCTCCGGGTTATAGTACGCAACACGAGAGAAGACACTCGAGAAAGGTGAGGAGCCGAGAAAAGCGTGAAGCCTTTCATACGAGCGAATATAACTTCATATAAATATGATCACGTACAGCACATAGAGCTGCTCAAGGTAAAGCTGAGGAGCTTCTCTATGGATTCCCAACACAACTCATATTGTTTTACTAGTAAATCCAGATATTAAGTCGCAACTTTTGAGATTGGGTCCGTATTTTAAGGCGTAACAGCCATGTTTGTCCAATATAACAACTCTATTGGAGATGTAGAGTCGAAATTGGAGAAATAAAGTGTCAGAACTGTGTAATAAAGTCAGAATTGGAGAAATAAAGCATCAGATATAAAACCAGAATGGTAAGACATAAAGTCCCGATTGGAGTTATAACGGCATAACCAGGTCAAAATTCTGCAACATTACGAAAAATAAAACATTCATTGTGGCACCGAGAGGCATGTACGTGTATTCTGTTGATTCGCACAATTTAGATAAAGGGAAAAAACTAAATATAAAAAGTTATGCAACATCTGTGTCTGTGTCGTCAATAAAGGACTATAAATATGAAATATGATAAATATGAGTGTTCCAAATGAAACATTGCTTTAATGTATTTAAATATATACTTTCTAAGTACATATATCCAATATATGGGACATTTCTAAATATGTACATATACATGCATATATTGTTAACAGTTTCATATAAAGCCTAAAGAAGACAGAAAGATTTAAATATAAGAACAATGACTTTATTTTCATGTATTTAAATATATTCAGCTGAATAGTAGAAACAGAATACACTTTATATGTAAATATATTAAAAGGCGGCTAGGATAATATACACACGTTAAAAACATATTTAAATGGGCTTTTAAAAAATTTCCCAATTATTTCCCATAGATGCATTTTACGCTGCGTCAGATTTTAGTTTCAGTTTGTGTTTTTATGGGGTATTGTAATATTTTAATCTGGTGTGATTTGTCATTTAGAATATTTTTTCCATGTTTAAAGTGTGCAATACTGTCAATGTAGACATTGTGTACTTAACATCGAAATATTGCATTGTGAACTTGAACTGCACTGAACTTGAAAACTAAAAATCTGATATTTGTGCTTTAGTTTTGTGTTTCGTTTTTTTTTTTTACATTAGAAATCTGATTTTTCCAAGAATTCCGTTTTGTTTTGTTTCTTGTCCCTAATGTGACACCATCTCAGACATATTAAAAGTAAGAAAAAAATCGTAAAACAAAACATTGTAAGGCCAAAAAAAAAATCGTTGGGCACAAGCACAAGAAGAAGCTTCCACGGAGCAGATGGAGAAGACCAGATCGCTCGCTGGAGAGGTTTCGGGTTTCACATCCCTTTGCTCTTTCCGCGAAACCCTGCGCTGTCATTCAAAACGCCTCTCAGGCGCCGTATTGCCAAAACCCTCGGATTCAGATAATTATTCATCACAAAGCGTTTGGCAGAAGACGCCTCAACACTTCCAGGATCCATCGCAGCTGAGGAAGTGCGGAGCGCCGAGGAGAGTCAGTCTGCGAGTCTTTCACTCTATTGATTTTTTTTTTTTTTGTTTTTTTTCAAATTCAGACTTTATTTGTCAAATACATATTATGCGTGGTACAACATGGTGTTTTGGATCGTTCCAGTATTTAAACATAGAGATGGGAAAGATACAACAAAATTTGCAAAGAGAAAGACAAAAAAATATGAAAAAAATGGAAATACGATAAAAACAATAGATATAGATTAGTGCTGTCAAAGTTAACTAGTTAACGCACGTGATTGATTTTAAGTGCGTAATCGAGTACATTTTTTTTAACGCCATTAATCACAGTTGCAGTTTTTTTCACTTTCGGTTTGGTGAAAATGTAATGAATAGACCCAGAGAGCCGCGCTGGTGTCACCCAGGTGTGGCTCATTATGATCAGAAGCTCAAAGTGATTACTTTGCGCCTAAATAGCAGCAGGTGAAAGTGTTTAATGACAGACACTTTGAATGTTCTTGAATGGACTTGTTAAAACTGAGACTCGACCTTATTTAGACGTTTCAACTGCAAATACGTAACTTGTTCGTCAGATTCAAATCTCTGTTCAACAAAAACATAATTAATATGCGCAAAATAAGTAATAACTGTATTAACCATTAGTGTATGTTAAGTTTTATGGGGCCCTCAAAATCCTGGGACCCCAGGCAACCGCCTAGTCCTGCCTAATGGTAAGTCCGCCCCTGCACCTTATTATCCATTATTTCAATTTTTCGTCATTTAATCGCCATTAATCGCGATTAACTTGGTCAGGGAAGTGCGATTAACTAGTTTAAATTTTTTAATCGTTTGACAGCACTAATATATAAATAATATGAGATAAAAATACAGATGAAAATACAATCGAATGACATAGAAAGAGTAAACGTACAAAAAGTGAGTAAAACATACAAAAATGTACAAAAAAGAGACTCTAGACAGGTTTAAAGTGTCCAGTTTAAGGTGTCTGAAAAGTGTTAGTAAAAGTGACCGGTTGAAGTGTCCAGTAGACAGATAGAAGAGAAGAGTGATGAAGGGATGCTGTGTAATAACGGCCTTTCTTGGCAGAAAAGCATGCTGGGACAGCACAATAGTTGGCGGTGGCGCTGAGGCCCCGGGCCCCGTACACTTTGGAAAGTGCTGCCTTGGTCTCTTTATCCAGACGGCCTTGCGGAGGCCACGCCGTTATTTACAATCGATATACAATTACTCGGCTTGCCAGGCGAATATCTTGTTTATGCCCGATGATTTTTAAAGCACACGACTGCTGTATGTGGGAAAGTGTACGTGAAGGATGCTTCTGATGAGCAAATGGATATTAGAGCGTGCATGTGTGTATCGATTTTGGGAAATTGAAAACGTTTTAATTGGCTTTAAAGCGTCATTTGCATTTCATGAACGTTGTTTCACTTTTTCAACTCGTGAGACATTTCCGTATATTGGGGGCGGGGCGAGATCTGATAAGATGGAGAAGTAACAAGTGTCTAAAATCGACAATCCAGATTTTGTCACAATTTTAGAACTCAATTTGAGTTACATCTTAAAGCCCATTAGCATTATCAAAGTAAATTAACATACAAGTCATTCATTTCAATTTTCTTATTGTTTGTCCTGATGTCTAAATACAAAGAATTGGGGGTGGGCACTTTTTTTTTGGAAGTAGATTTCTGGTATCTTGTAATTTTCATTTCATGTTTTTCTGCATCCTAAAAAATATCAGCGTCCTACACTTACTTTGGTAGCCCCATCCATACGTCCATTTTCTGAACCGCTTTTTCCAGTTCTGGGTCTCAGGGAGTTGAAGCCAATCACAGTTCTGGGCCTGAGGCGGGTCACACCTTGACTTTGGCACCAACCAATCACAGAGAGGGACAATCAGACACATGCATTCACGCTCTCACTCACGCCAATGGACGATTGTTAGACTCCAATTCTCCTGCTTGTTTTTGGACAGTGGTAGAAAACCGAAGAGCTAGAGGAAACCCACGCAAGCATACGCTCAAGGCAAGAAGGCGTCAATGGTGAATCTTGAACGGTTCCTTGTAGCTACCAGACGCCCCATTGTGCCCGTCTGACTGCTATTTTGCCAACGTTGAAATTTGAACACTGGTATTCAGCTGTCCAAAGTTTTTGAACAAATCTTCTTGCAAGTCTTGCACTTGGTTCCAAAGCCGCTTCTGCGTTTCTAGATGAGCCAGGCGATTACCGTAATGTTGTGCCAACTGACTGTGGTCAATCTGGTGTACGAGGGTATTGCCTTGCCTTGCTTTGACTGATCCAAGGTCAGCAGAATGACCGTTGTGCCCACAAATAATGAAGCGAGTGGTGGTACAGGATGTGTGCGTGCCCTCGGGCCAGGCCGCGGTCAGATATCCGATACCGTCATTAGCTACTGGCTCGATGTCTGAAGACCTTGAGGGTAAACCCAAGCATCTCTACGGCTCATCCGCCATTGCTCGGAGGGCTAAAAAAAGACTTTGTCCCAGTCTGGTATCGATCCCGAGCCACAGGGGACGCCGAGGTTTAACAGGATGAGCCCGGGCCTGGTGTCTGTGTGTAAATCTTCAAATTGCCTGTCAAATCCTACATGTGTCCGTTTACCAGCATCAGTCAAACGGAGAATTTGAAACGGGCCGGCGTACGAGAGTTTTCCCGATCGCCTGTCATGCTGAACAAGAATGGATTTAGATGCTTTAACTCTGACACGATGAAGTTTGAAGGCCTTTTAATGAATTGTGATTGTTGTCTCGATTTTTGTGGTTGTGCTGTTGGGTTTCTTGTCCGACATTTGGCAAGTTGACAATACATTGAATGACAATGCATTCATAATGTGCATTTATCACAATCTTTTAATCAACACTCTCTGAGGTCTAAACTTCACTTTAAGCCAAGCTAATGACTGAATTCATATTCTGAGGTGTACATAAGATGCAGAGCTAAAATGATGCTATGCTAATAACTTCAAAATAGAAACACAAACTACCTCCTCCCTGGGAATCAAACCCATGACCCGATCGAGTAAAAACGAATTCTAAAAATGCAACCCAAATATTCTGATGTCTCTTCTATGCTAAGAACAATTTTTTATTCATAAGCACTAACTACAGAGTCTGGTTTAAAAGATCGCAGATTCTTAGTGTGTGCGTGGAAATATACATTCTTTATCGAAACAATCTGTATCAAAAAGTAAAATTGCAAAGATGAATCAAACACGGCTCAAGCGAATCATCAGACTTCATCTATATTGAATCATTATGATCTTTGGGCCATTCAATTAGATTGGCGAGATCCACAAATTGAAGAGAAAATTACATCGCACTTGGCTGAAAATTTCTAATGGAGTTGGACACAAAGACAAAAAGACAACAGAAGATGAAGTCTTTCCGTCAAGTCGTTAGAACTCAGATGAACACCAAGAAAGTACAAATTTAAGTTCTAAAAGAACAAATTAAGGTATTGCCTGAAACCACCAGGTTTACATCCGAAATACATCACAAAAATCCAACGAGAAGTAGCTGAACGACCGGTTGGTTGGCATGCTAGACCTGATTAACACTCATTCGTCCAAACTAGTAGACCAGGCAAAAAGAAAACCTCACTGTGTTTATACACTTTAAAATCCAATATTTCTCACTTTGGAATCGATGTCGGAACATTGAGGTGAGCAGTGACCTGCGCCTTCCGAGATAATCTGCGCTTCATCTCCGCGTACAGTCTGGATCTAGTCACGCTGAACTGCACGTCAGTGCCTCCTCAACCCATCAATGCGGACAGCGTGAAATAATCCATACCACCTCGACCCCGTCTTTCTTCTCTGATGAGCACCGAATCAATGTGGCAGCCACGAGTTCCCGCCGGGAGGCCGGGAAATGGACTCGGAGGTATCGAAAAAGGAGAGGAAGTGTAAATTCACGGGCCATTGTCTCGGTCGTAACGGATCCCGGATTCCTTTTGTGCCACCTGGGCGGAATCTTTCCAACGCGTCGTGAGCCGATGTTTGAGCGCTGAACCAAGAACTAGAAGGTTCAATACCGAAGACTTGCAAGAAATGTTCTGGTTTTCCACTGGTGCCACCATTACTCTTGCTTTACCCGCAGCAGAGAACACGTCACACTCTAATGGGGATGAAATGAGTCGTTGTTCCCCTAAAACTGATCAACTCCTCAAATATACTACTTTTCAACGAACCATCACTTTAGGGTCATGCCGTTTCCAAGAATTAAAGACAATTTATTGAGGATTTTTTTTTTCCGACTATAATATAATTGCATACTTTTTAAGTACAAATGGCAAATTCTGGAGGCAGGCGAGATCTGATAAGATGGAAAAGTAACATGTTTCTTAAATCGAAATTCTTAAATCATTATCAAAATAAACTAATATATAAGTCAATCATTTTGAATTTTCCCATTGTTTATCCTAATGTCTAAATATAAAGTATTGGGAGGGGGTGCTTTTTTTTTTGGAAGTACATTTCTGGTATCTTGTCATTTTCATCTCGTTTTTCTGCATCCTAAAAAATATCAGCGTCCTACACTTACTTTGGCAGCCCCATCCGTACGTCCATTTTTGGAACCGCTTTTCCAGTTCTGGGTCTCAGGGAGCTGAAGCCAATCACAGCTCTGGGCCTGAGGCGGGTCACACCTTGACTTCGACACCAACCAATCACAGGGACAATCAGACACATACATTGACACTCTCACTCACGCCAATGGATGATTTTCAGACTCCAACTCTCCTGCTTGTTTTTGGAAAGTGGGAGAAAACCGAAGACCTAGAGGAAACCCACGCAAGCATGCGCTCAACATGCTCAAATTATGACCAAAAATGAAAGACCCGTGGCTGTAGCTGGTTATTATCGCCTGATAATTGCCAAGTGACAGTGAACCCACTGTAGTGATGCTTTTATATATAATTCACACGTGAAGAGGCGGAGGTTTTTCTGGCACCGTTGTGACCGGGCTTGTCTGAGATGACACTTCTTGATCCCGGCGAGGCAGCGAGGCATCGGTTTGGAATAACTGCAGGGTATTATAAGACACGGTTAGGTGAGTGTGTGCAGCGATTGCATCATTCAAACGATTGTTGTGACTCCAACCAAGCTCAGTCAGTAGAGCTGAAGTTTGGAACTCTAGAACTCTCCCAGGGAATCGAGAAAATAATGAATTATTTAAAAAATTACGACCTTTTGACGCTTTTGATAAAAGAACGGCTGCTCAACAACTGTAAAGAACGCCAAGGCTTGAAGAAACCAGCAGAACGATGCAGAAGAAAGCAAAGTATTGATCAGACAGTTTGTCTAATAGTAGCTCAATCATTCATGGGACTTACGTGTTCATGGTATTTACGATGTTCCTAGATCAAAAAGTTCCTAGATCGAGCAATCCGTCCATTGACCTTTTTGAGAAACGAGGGTCTCATTGAAAGTCTTGACAATGTTTTACGGCTCTTTCTCTGTCAATATTGATTGTCCTCGGCCATGGAAAATATTTAAGCTAGACCCGATTTATCACTTTGAACTATCAAACTTTCTCGGGGGGGATATTTATGATACCGTTCAGGTGGAAATGTATCGCACAAGAAATATAGATTCAACCGTACAGAAACCCGTGAATCAACCACGAATTGATCGCAAGGGAAGGCTCACGGCTAAATGCTTTCAAGCTATTGGCTCAATTTATAAAAGCGGCGTCATTCTCTCCTGTCTTACCTTGATTGGTTCTTGTCATCATCAAATTACGGGGCATGCGTGGGGTCAACATGCGAGGACGCCTGGGATTCATTCCCATTGATTTAATCGGACAGAATAAAGTAGTAGTAAAGCAGCAGCTACGCTAACATACTGGTTACGTTTGAAATGACGCAAAATTTAAATCATACAGTAAGACTTCTTGACAACTTCCCTTGTCTGTAAATTACCTCGAGCTAGAAAGAATTGTGCAAAGCTAAAATAAAAACATTTTCCCTCTGTATCTAACTTCAAGCTAAAATAGTAGGGATGCTCTGCTAATGCCGTTTTTAGATCTCTACGTGACTTTGAGCTAAACTAAATGATGCTAAGCTAACAATAGCATTTACATTCTGAGGTCTATACAAAACCTAAAGATAATGAATTACATCACAACTCTTAGGCCTTTACATGACTTTAAGCAAAAAAAAAATGTTGCTAAGCTAATAAGTACGTTAACCCATTAGCCTATAAAATCTATAAATCTTTTCAACTGTTGAAGCCTTTAATTTTACGACTTCACTTGTGTGACCGCACAATATTTCAGTCTTCTTTAATTATGCTAAGGCTGAATTATTGCTCTTCTTTCATTTTTGCTCGATTGACTAGCCATAAATTAGCAAAGTCGTTCCTCTGCGCTCATGGCTAACTTTGTCCTGCTGCGCTAAAGTGAATATGGACTCCCTGACCCTCCGTTAAACGCTGCTTAATAATAATTCCCCCGTTTCTCACCTCGAGACGACTCCACAAAGGCGCATCAAAAAACCATATTAGCATTTTTCCTCAGTCAATTAACCTGTCACGTCACATGCCCCTTTACCCAGAATGCCTCGCTCCAGTTTGTTAACAGGCAGACTGCACAAATTAGACACGTTTCCTCCACTCCGAACCACCTCAATGGTTCACGTCTATCGTATTTATGACGCTCAAAGATTTACAAACACGTTGTTGGGGTGGAAAAGTCCGTGGAGAACGGGTGCGCTCAACGTTGCCGTTTCATTCAGTGATAGTGCTTTTTCCGCTGCTCCATGGTTCCGCCTTCCTTGCCAATTTATGCCGCGAGTTAATTGACGAGAGGCTCTCAAACAATTCGCCGCTCTCAAACACGGGCCTTTAAATTCTCGTTTTTCCACGGCGTGGGTTCCTCAGTCGCACTCATCAATCGAGAAACACTTCAGTTAATTCTGGTAATGACACGGTCCCCGACGAGATGATGCGCTAATGACACGGAGCTCATCTTTGGCTAGTCATTGGACGACACTTCAGAGGTTGCAGACAGGTTGGGATAAACCTCTGGGAGAGGGATCTTCTACTCCGGAACCAACATGACGAAGCAGGTTCTGTCAGGTCGCTCTGGATGTGTGTCGAAACTCGAGAAATTCATCAGCGCGTGATCAAAGGCGTCTTCGTCACCGCCGCCGCTCTCGGAATGCCGGCGTTCCGATGAGACTTTCTCCCGACTTTCATCTTCCGGGCGGAATCTTTTTATTCCTCCACTCTTTTTGTTTTCGTCTGTCGTTTTACGTTGTCGCCGTTCAGAGAAAAACTGAAGAGTTTTCTAATACACTTCTTGATTTGTTGTGACGTGAGCTAATTGATGTTCAGGCTGTTTTAACATGTTTTTGCTATTTTAATCAACGCAGCGGTTTAAACATTTTTGTCAACGTTTTGAGACGTTGAATGCAAGTCGCCTTGTGCACTGTAAAATATACATTATTGAAAAATCTTGAAATGAAATAATAAATCTACTTTCTTTCTTACAAGATAAATGAACTAGCTTAGAATCAAGTGAGAAAGATTAATTTGCTATCTTAAAAATTGGGTCTTGTTTCAAGTCGTCTTACCAAGTAAAATTCTCTCTCTCCAATGGCAGATCATTTTACTCGATTTGCTTTTTATTTTCTTATTTTGTCATGTGCATTTTTGGCAGAGTGGCTCTTGTTTTATTCTTTTTTGCAATATCTTGGTCCAAAGAAGTGAGCAATAGTTGTGTTTTGGTCATTAATTGATCAAAACTTGCAGTATTAGATAAAAACTGCCAATAAATACCGTATTTACCTGATATAAGCACCCGTTTTTAATTTTTTTTTATTTTAGTGACTGCTTATAAAGGCCGATTTCAAATATTCACATAAATCCAAGCACTCATTTCTTTAAATAATGGTTCTTGAGGAAGACGTGTGTGTGAGTTTTTATTGGCTCAATAACAGAAATAAAGAAACATTAGAAACATTGCGACACTTAACAGAGACAAAATAACACTGGAAGAAGTAAGATTAAACCTATTACAATTGCTTCTGAGGAAACGGTGATTTTTACGTCTAACAAAAACCGAGATCCGTCAGCCTTAATCTAAGCTCTTTTAGCGCAAAGGCTCATGGGAACCAGTGAGCAGCAGAGCATGATGGGAGGTTCGTTAAATTAGTTTATTATTTTTAGGAATACAACATTGAAGTGATACGAGTCACAAGTTAGGTCCGTTAAATAAAGAAAAAAAGTGTATTTTAAAGAGAAAATGAACATACTTTTGGCCAGAAACAAAATAAAAATCAAAATGTTGTACATAAGGGGGGGGTTCTTATTTTCGCGGGGTGCTAATATTAACGTAAATAAGGTAGTTGAAGTAATCGGAAGGATAATTCATCGCAACATTGACTTATTTACTGCTTGTTGAACCTGACAATGCGGCAAAATATGACACAACAAAAAAATAAATAAACAAAGTGGCTTACGTTGCTTTGTATCCCAAAAAAAATCCAATCCGAAAAAGTGTGTTGTGAAAAAAAGGCCGAGAAATTGATGTCCAAGCATCTTTAACCGTTCGTTCCAGACTAGCACCGGATGGAATTTTCGTTTCGCGTATGCTAGTCGTGCTAGTCCGCACATCGTGTAGAGACGCAGAAGCGGATATGTTCTAGTAGCTAAACTGTAATTGCACACGTGTAAGAGCGGCTCATGAGCAGCACAAACGCTCGGAGCATTGGCAGTGTTTACAAAGGCGAACCGGCGGTGAACCCGCTGAGGTACTTTCAGCTAATCTCAGGCGCTAAATCCCAGGCCGACGCGAATTAACGCAATCGCGGCCTACGTGAATCCCATTCGCCGGATGTGAATAGTGGAACTAAATATTTACGCCATTATCCTCATTACCGCCTCATCACACCGCTAAAGCAATTAGCGTCCTCTGATTAATCCCGATATCTTTAGCGATTAGCTCTTAACCATCGACTTCCCAAGTGTGATTGTCCGGATCAGTACAGACGCTTTGATTTATTTTCATCTTGTTTTGTTTTTGTATAAAAGCCAGGTTTCTGTCTAATTATACAGGATCTGAAATTATGTTTCTTGAAACTTTGCTACGTATTAAACGCATGTAAAGTAGAAGGAATAAACTACCGTGTATAAATATAGTTTAATCTTGTGAATCAATGTGTGGATGTAAAGAGTATTTTTTCGGGTCACTGAGGAACATTAAAAGTTGATTTAACATTGTATAAATAATATTTATGATAATAATAATAATACATTGCATTTGATAGCGCCTTTCAAAACATCCAAGGACACTGTACAAAATATTGAAGGGGGGGGGGTTTATATATATTTTTTTTTCATAGTTCAATGTTCAAAAGCCAATTGGAATAGAAGAGTTTTGAGAGTTTTTTTTTAATTTTGATTCAACATTTTGATTTAGATTATTTGAGTATTTATTGATATTGTCTTAAGTAGTGCATAGTGAATATTGGTGGGTTATGCTGTCTAGTAAACAAATTGTTTGATTGGTTTAATCGGCCTTCGTTAATTTCACTTCTAATAAATTGCCCAATAACTTTTTTTTTTTTGCCTCCATCTTGTGCTGTACTAATATGGCAAAATAAGATACAACAAAAAAATTAATAAACAAAGTGCCTTATGTATTTTTCAAGCATCTTTAACCGCTCGTTAAACTACTTTAAGTTGAAGTTTGGCTTTTACTTTACTTGAGTAAATATTTTGTCCACTTATTTTTTTTTTTTTTAGCAATTCTCTGTACTTTCCACTCGTTACTCAAAACCACCTAGTCATGACTTGAGAATAGCGATAAATCTTGTCGTCTTTTGTCTTCCTCTCCTGCCGAGATTTGGCGTCTGACTGCTGATTAGCGCTTTGCCTCGTCTTCCATCCGCCGTAGAACGAGAAAAGCTATTTCGAGTCGGCGAATGCCCAGTCGGAGCGAGAGAACGATGAAGACGAGAGAAGAATGTGGCGACTCCTGCATTAGTCAGTGTCAGCCGCTGTCTCTCTCCTCTCGGTGTTGGCACCACACAGTCCAGAAGACCAGAAATACTCCCGTCTGGATCCGCCTCGGCCATCTTTACTTGACGGGGTCGAATCGCTTTCTCCCAGTCTGTCTGTCTCACAGAATCGCGGCTTCTCCCGAAATAGAATTGTTTATTCGCACGGCTCGGTTGACCAGACGAGAAGTTCTGACTTGTTTGCGCTTCCTTGTTCCTCGTGAAGGGGATTTGCACTTCACTCTTGTGGTGGGCGTCCGGCAGGCAGAGGTGTAAGGTACTTGAGTAAATGTACTTGGTTACTTTACTTAAGTATGTTTCTGGCTACTTCGTAACTGTACTTCTCACTCCACTACTTTTGAACAAACACTTATCATTACTCGTTACATTTTGATTGTGCGCGACAAACCGTAATCGATTTATACCGTGGTTGATTTCTTGGGCGGACTAGGTGAATAGGTAATGGACGCTATTTGTGAATTAGAAACCACAAGAACGCAAATTAGGGCCGATCATCCACGGCCTTATTTGAATGACATATTTTCTTTTGTCGAAAATAGAACGTCTTTTAGAAGATGCAGTGTCAGCTTTGTTTACCGCGGACAACAAAAATACGTGCTTTTAAAAATTCACCGTCAGATTGGGTGAAATACGATGCGTCTATTTAACGTTAAAGTGTTAAACTATTCCCTGACTGCACAGTGGTGTTTGTGAGCACAATGTTACGAATATTAACATGGCGAAAACCACTGTGCCATGACTATATTTTCGCTTAATTTTTTGTGTGCAACGTGATTAAATGAGTCGCTTAAATTACACATTCTGCATGAAGTTTAGCTTGTGATGTTTAATTGTGATGCGATTCTCATTGCATTTAGACGTAGTTTAAGTGCCCTGCATCTCTTTTGTTAATAGTAAAGCAGAGAAACCGTCCCTTGACTCAAGTCTTTTTCTGAAATTGGTGACTTGTAATGGAGTAATTTACTTTTACTCCAGTATGGCTGTCCGGTACTTTTTACACCCCGGCCAGCAGGTGAATATTTCCGTGGCACATCTGTAATGAATGGCTGAGGCGGGCCAGACCCGTCTGATCCGGGGTGAAGAATGTCCGCCGAGGGATCACTTCCCCGCTGTTTTATCGCCACTCGCTTTATTTATGGGTTTGACACGGAGCCACCGGAGAAAGCGGCCTGCTGTCGGGCTCCAGAACCTCCAGCACATCTGTCCAGCCATTGAAGCCAGCGGTAATTGCGCTTTTTTTTTTTTTTTTTTTGCTGAAATATGTTCCCACAGTCTTCTTTATTGGGTC
>MU204413.1:10382661-10420750 GCA_017309775.1 Paedocypris sp. Pulau Singkep
TGTCCCACCGGGAGAAGACCCAGGGGCAGACCCAGGACGCGCTGGAGAGACTATGTCTCCCGGCTGGCCAGGGAACGCCTCGGAATTCTTCCGGAAGAGCTGGAGGACGTAGCTGGGGCAAGGGAAGTCTGGGCCTCCTTACTGAGGCTGTTGCCCCCGCGACCCGGCCCCGGATAAGCGGCAGAAGACGGAACGGAAAGCTTCCAGTATCTTCAGCAGACGACAGATGGCAAAATCACCTCGTTCACCCAAGAAATGAACAAAAAAAATCGATTATGGTTTGTCGCGCACAATCAAAATGTAACGAGTAACAGTAAGTGTCAATTCAAATGTAGTGGAGTGAAAAGTACAGTTACTCAATCACAAATGCAGTGGAGTAGAGAGTAAAAGTTGCTTCTATTTCTGATACTCAGTACAAGTACAAAGTAGCCAAAAACATACTCAAGTAAAGTAACAAAGTACATTTACTCAAGTACTTTACCCCTCTGGAAACGTGGCATTTTCACCTGAAGCTCTCTCCTCGCTGTGAGGTCACCACGCCGCCAACTGTTGATATACTCAGCACTCAAAGTCAATGTAATTGGCTCAGCTGAAGAATTCCCGACGACGGCACTTTTCGTCCTCTCACGTACCTTTTTGATGCCGTTTCCACCCCAAGCTGCTCGTTCCGGTCCCCGTCACCGTCCAATTAACGACTTCAAAAGCGCAAGGCGGCTGCGATCCTCTGCAGTGCGGTGAGGTCGTTCCATAACTCCAGCCCTATATCTCATCATGAAGAGCCACTTCATCAAACATCTCCGGCCTGGTTTTGGAGGCCGACCAAATGTGCAATTAGCGGCTGATAAAGTCTGATGCACCGCCATGACTTTGCTAACGGATTGGAACGGCTCAGGTGGGACGGAGAAGCCGAGGCGGAATCCGGACTATTGATCGCGTCTGGATGGATCTTAAGAGCGGATGTGTTTATGTCTCGACCTCGGTTGGCTTCGCTTCTCTCAGCGCCGCTAATGCCGGACGAGACGTTTGAGGCACGTGAGAATTTCGCAATATCGATTGGACTTCACTTCGGGATGAGTGTCATTTGAGGAAATGGGTTGCGGCCAGACCAGTTAGCATTAGCTGTTAGCATAGCCACTGGTTAGCTCAATCGGTGGAACCTGGTTGGGGATTGGAGTCTCGGGTAAGCTAACGCAATCAGACAGCGAGGATGATCTTTCATCCAACCATGACGAAGCAAAAGCAAGAGCTCCTGTGATAGGGTGACCAGGTTTTGATTTACAAAAAAGAGGAGAGTGGGCGTGGCCTCTAGTCTGATCCAGACAGGCTTCTCGGAGGTTAAAAGCTTCAATGGTGCAAAGCTAACTTCTGTAAAAACTTAAATTCGTAAAATCCGTAAAATCTGTAAATAAAAAAAAAAATAGGCTTAGACTTTTTTTCTAATAAATAAACAAAAATGGATTCATGATTAATTACTATATTATATTTGTTATATTTCTGCTTTAGTCTGATTCTAAACTCCATTTGCATGAAATTTGCCTATACCTTTTCTTTTTTAAATGAGCTCATATACTGTATATACTTTCACCGGAACTTGGGCTGCGTCTCTGACTCTAGAGGATACAATTCCGTCTGTCATAAAAGTGTGAAAAATCATCCCAAATAACCATCCAATCTCAGCAAGTGGCTGATTCGTGTCTTTTTTTTTTTTTTTTTAATTAAAGTTTTTTTTTTAAGTGCACTCCTTAACCCTCCTTTTATGCTCCTTTCAGAGGAACATCAATAATGTTCACAGGTCAATTTGACCCGGGGACTTTTATTATGTATATAAGTGTGAGAAACCAAAACGTTTCCAAACCAGTGTGTGTGTGTGTGTGTGTGTGTGTGTGTGTGTGCGTGTGTATGCGATGTATTATGTCTCATTGTTGCCAAGAAACAAATAGTACTTTATATTTCTGACTCTTCTTAGCAAATTGTGTTTAGCAAATTGACTCTTTTTAAACAAATATGTCAACTGAAACATTTTTGCTTTATATGTAGATTACACTAACTAAGAGAGGGAGAAGTTTCAAAGTGAAATTTTTTTTTATATTTTTATTATAATATTTTTTATTAATTTTATATTTTGAAGCTTTAAAAACGAGTCAGTTTGACACGAACATAATAGGAGAATTTAAAAACTGATTCAAATGAGCACAAATTCTGCAATGTTCAGAATTTTGACCTCATGATTTTCCAAAAACTCGGGACTCTAGTTATCTATCGGAATAAGCGGCGTTTTTCAGGCAAAATCAGTTGTGTGCGATTGCGAGAAATTCGCCTGCGTAGTCACATGTTTCATTCAGCAGATGCACTGGCGTTTTTTTTTGTGAGACGGAAGCTGAATGGAACTCGTTTCTTCTGAGCGACGCACTTGTGTGTGTGTGTGTGTAATTTGTGTAAACGCAGAACTGTAATTACATGCGTTGAAGGGCTGATTCAAGTCGAGTAAATTTTTGCTATCGACGCTACGTGTTGGCGAAACAGTGGCAATTTGAGTTCGACCGCACACATCGGTTATTCTAAAGCGACGGTAGTCTCTAGGACAGGGGCGTGCAAACTTTTTGATTTGAGAGCAACATTGGGTTGTAACATTTGACAAAGGGGCCGGGCTTCTTGGTCAAGCAGCTGTCAATCACATTGAATCACTGAAGCGAAAAAAAGTTTCAAACCAAAATATGATCGATGCAAGAAAAGAACAAAAAAAAACGAATGTAAATGTGAAGTATTTTCCGTTGTGAACGAATTAACGTTTGATTTTTTGCCATTTAATAAAATTAAATAAATGTTAAAAAATACTAGTGCAATTTTTTTACGTACATTTTGTGCTTAAGGTGCCGCTTTTTAAAATGTGTAAAATGAAAAAAAGAAGTAATCCGTCGTAACATATTAACTTTTTTACATACAAAAATATCATAAAAGATTTTTTTGATTGACACAAAAAAATAACAAAACAAATTCGGAGGGCCAGATTTAAAACGTGTAACGGGCCACATCAGTAGTTTGCACACCCCTGCTCTAGGATGCGGCTGGTTCGGGATTCGCCGCACGAGGGACGATTCGCTTCACGTCTTCTGTCTCGGTGGAAAGTCGACAGATTTGACGTGGGTGAGACGCAGATTTTTGCCTTCACTTCCAACAGCAGCTTTGTCTCTCTGGCGTCACCCGTGATTCGCTGTCGGAACCGAGCCTGGAAGTGTGAGTGGCAGGTGGAAGACGTGTTCGTGCTGGCGAATCGTTGAGTCGAGAGGGTCTGAGATGTCGTTTCTAGTCTGTACCTTCTAGTCTGTGATATTTATTTGAACTGCTTATTTGTTCCGTTGTGACTCTCATTTACACGCTGCAAATTGTTGCATTCGGATTGCATCGTTTTTGATGTGTGAGATTCCTTCGTTTTTAACAATAACCGTTTCACCGATGAAGATAATCATGCAATGCATTTTTGCATCTTCGTCGTTGACTTTTTCAAGTTTCCGAATCGGACATTTTTCTTTCCATTTGTCTTTCAGCAGCAGATCAAATCTGTCTCCAGAATAATGCAAAGGATACAATACATGGAAATTTGACAAATTCAAATGTTATTTTGCTATCATGAAATTTTAAGTGGAAAAAAGGTTATTTTGAAAAGTTATTATCATATTTACGTGAATATAAGCACCCCCCTGCTTATATGTGATTTTTCAAGCACAAAATACATTTTTTAAAGGTTTTCTTTAGACAAAAAGCTTTCTGTTTTTTACATTTCAGGTTCAATTACGTCAGTATTCTCCTAAACCTACAATTTTTTACTTCACTTAACAAACCTAACTTGTGACTCATGTCATTTTGATAGTTACAGTTGTTTTTTATTTAAATGATAGAAAACAAAAAATTGATTCTAGTGATCAGAACTTTATTTCCCAAGAGTCTTTGCACCAGTCCGCACATGCGCAGAGCAACTGCGAGAAGCCAGTCAAGCTCTTCTCTTATCAGATGTGTGAACCAATTAAACCAATTAAACCAATTTTTTAACCAAATTACAAAACTCCAAGGTTTTCAATTGTCCCTTGCGTATTTCCTCAATTTCACACAGATCTGTTGATTGACGATCGATCACGATGATAAAAGCGTCAAGCTTTAAACGACTGCAGACGACAATTTCCAGACAATCTTAGTTTCTAATCCATTTCCGGGAAGTAGCGCAAAATAAGGCAAAAAAATTGTTGAAAAAATTTTTCAACAAAAATCTAAAAACGAGATCATTTAAACAGTGCAATTGAAATACGCCTTGCAATTACAAGTGCAGAAAAACACTTTTTTAAAAAAGTATTTATTAGTAAATCATTAGACAAAGTCTGCGATTGTTGTTTGCAGCTATCGTTTTTCTTTTAAAATTAGGTATTATTATATTTATTTTATTATAGTTTATAATAGTGTTATTGAAGTTATAATACTAGTCATAATAGTACAAATTATAATAGTTGTATTATTTAACCTATTTATAACATTATTTTGTTTCTTTAGTAGTTTTTTTTTTTTTTTTTACTCTTTTCAACTCATAGTGGGGTTGCCACTAATCAGCAGTATATTTCTCATTTCCACACCAATTCCTGTGATTGTGAACTCCTGTGAACTAAACTCACGCGCCTCCACATCGAAACGCTCCAAATTGCGATTGATCTCCGACTGAAACTGGTGGTCTTCTGGAGGCCTTTCCACTCCCCGACCTCGGCTCATCGTCACGCTGTAATATTAATGCGCTTCAGTGTCGGACGCTTGTCGAGTCCTGAAGCCAACACGCTAACGTGATGTTTAATGCAGAGTCGACTGGCTTCCTCTCTTCCTCCTCTTCCCCGGCGGGACGTCCTGTCAGCCCAGACTCTTGTCCTGCTAAGTGCCTCCTTTAAAAGCCTGAATCAGCCTGTTGTGGGTCAGCTGAGCGTGTCCCGATAAGCAACACGCGTCTAAAAATACTGCTGCGTCCACACTGCTGCGGCGATAATAGCGGGAACGTTAAGCGGTTTGGCGGATTATCAACTCAACGAACGGTTTCGGACCGTGTCTGAAAAATATTTTGTAGCGTTGGCATGCCAGAGGAGACGGGCAGGTTTATTTCCTCTCACCCCGTCACAGAGGATTTGTTTTCCTAGCCACTGTCGCGATCTAGCTTGCTCATCTGCTCATACTGTAGCTCATAGTCTGAACAAGGGACATTTTTCTTTTTTTTAACCGGCTCTTTTTCCCTCATTTTTGAACACAGATAAATAATGGACATTTTTCTTTTTTAAAGACTATTTTCCCCCAATGCACATAGCGACTTTGCGTTGGTTCTCGAATTAAGAAAAGCGCTATATAAATAAACTTGAACTTGAACTTAAAAAAGCTTGAGTTCCGGCTGCTAATTTGGTTTCTGTATTAATCTAGCCATCGATTCTCATTTGTAAATGGATGGATGAGAATCATAACTACATAGTACACTACCGTTCAAAGGTACACTTTCAAATGTCCTTATTTTTTAAGAAAAAGCACTGTTTTTGTCAATGATATTCACTTCAAACTCATCAGAAACACACTCTATAAGTTGCTAATGTGGTAAATAACTATTCTAGCAGTAAACGTCTGGTTTGTGGTGTAATATCTACATAAGTGTGTAGAGGAACATCTCCATCAACTGTCACTCCAGTGTTTTAATGCTACAATGCTAATGCTAATAGTGTCAGAAGGATAATGGATGATAGTAAAAGTCTTGTTTGATCATGTTAGCGCTGCTGGAAACTGTTTAGCTGCTTAAAGAAGCTAGAAAACTCACCTTCCTCTCAGCAGCTTGACAATCTGGAGCATTTGTGGCTCAATCAATCGCTCAAAATGACCAGAAATAGAGAACGTTCACGAAACTCAACAGTCTGTCCTTGTTCTTAGAAAATAAAGTGCACAAAATGCACAAAATTGTCTGGGAGACCCAGAACTTTTGAACGGTAGTGTATATGAATAATATTAGCGGACAAATGACTAATTTGACTAATTTTACTTTAAGTATTGAGTCTCAATTTCAAAGATGGTCTTTTAAATGTAAGTTCACGGGTTCTCGTGGGTTTCTGCTGGGTCTCCACTTTCTCACAGTCTTTGAACAAATCAGGAAAACGTCCCATTTTCCTTTATTGTGAAGATGAGACTAGAAGTGAGAGAGGCGTGTGATTGGTTGGCCATCGATCTTAGAGGTGTGTCCCGCCTTCACACCAAGTTCAAGTTTATTAATAAAGCGCTTTTCTTAGATCGAGACCAACGCAAAGAGACGCCGAGATTCCCTTCAACTCCCCGTGACCCAGAAATGAAAGAAGAAACCAAACTCCACAATTAGTGCTTCTTCTCAACCTCTACTCTGCTCCAGAATTCCTAATCTTTAATAAACGTCAAACAATTTGTCGCCCGGTGATGTTTGTTGTTGTTCTCACTTCAGCTCTTGATAATCATTAAAAATGTGTTTGTAATGAACAAGCATCTCAAGGACAAAGAAAAGCCGCACGCGGGTCGAAAATGATTGCAAACGCGGCGACAACCTGTAATTAAAAGATTTGCTAATGCTGCGCGTGATTAAGACTGGCGCCGCCGGCAAAGTACACAGAAAAACCAGCGTGAAAATCATCTCGGAATCAGCAATACAATCCGTCGAGCGGAGATACTGACCCACGAATCAAATCAAATAAACATATAAATCATAAAACGTATTTACACGAATATAAGCACCCTGCGAATATAAGCACCCCCTTGGTTTTTCAGGCACACAATAAAAATGAAAAAAAATATATATATATATAATTTTTTTGTTTTTTACATTTCTAGTTCAATTACGTTAATATTCCATTCTACATTCTACATTAACATTTTATTTTTTTTCTTTTGTTAGTAAAAGTCGATTCTAGTGATCAGAACTCTAATTCCCAAGAGTCTTTGCACCAGTTTGCACATACGCAAAGTGGGGGGAGGGAGTGACTCTGCCGCAATTTGAAACTTCAACGTCTGTGTGAACACTGTAAGAATCTCGAAACAACTTTGCAGTTTGCTGCTTTACATTTTTTTAAGTGAACTCAACGTAACATTTCATGTAGCATCACCTCACAAATCTACAGAAGAACCATTGTATCGGTTTTCAGGAAGATTGTCGTCTGTATCGCGGTGATTTCCCTCAGAGTGGCGAGTCTGAATGACGTGACCTCGGGACAACAGCTATGGATCGGTGTTCGATAGCGCAGATGATGATGAGTCTGTGTGACACACGAGTCTGACTCCGACCCAAAACCCAGCGAAACCACCAGCCAAGAGCCGAGGAAGTGACGGGGAAATGAATCAGAGCAAAACGCCTCATGACACGACAGCTGTCGCCGACTTCACCTTCACCGAGGTGAGCAGAAGATTCCAACGCCGGCTGAATTTCACGTATTGAAACCATTAATGCTCAGTATTGAGTGTAAAAGTGGTTTAACTTCTTTTTATTCGAGATGAATGAACCTTCCCTGACTCCGATTTATGAATTCATTGTAATATTTTGTCACAACCTGCTTATGATTCAACAAAAGTCTTTTTTTTAACGTTTTTATCATTTGACTGTAGGGTTAGATTCACAACTTAAGTTTGAAAGTTGGGAACTGAGAGGAAAACATCAAAAGGTTTATACAATATTGACCACTGTAGGGAAATCCGAAGCCACACCAGAAGAGGGCGCTCTTGCGTGAGTTTAGCCGTGACGACTGTCTCTGCTTCGGCGGTCACTTCCTGTCCAGCAGCCATATTAGCAGGGAACTTCACGTGTGAAATAAAACACACAGCACAATGATAAAGTTAGTCGTCAGCCGTTTGCTTCGGATCTTTCGAGCTTCTGTGTCTTCCTCCGCTCCTCCGTTTATACTTGTTATTCAGAAGAAAAAAGATGGTAGACGTAACGACAATTAGCCCGAACCAGGAAAAGTATAGGAATCAGTTGCCGATGCAAAAAACATCACCATATAAAGTCACTGAGAGCGTGAAGAAGAATCTCAGAATGCCATACCAGGACACGGCATAGTTAGGAGCAAAAAGACAGTTACGGGAAGTTTGCAGGACTTGTGCTTACTTCAAGGCTTTAGTACTGGACACATCTGATTTGAGCAATAAGCACACACACTTAAAAAATGTCGGAAACTTCACCTTTTTCATCTGCAATACAAACTTACGTAATATTAAACATTCTAAAACTTATTTTCTTTAACAGATTTACGTTTTTACGTAGATTTACTTTTATGGAGTAGGGTTATATTTATTTACGTTTACTTTTTGGTGGGTCTGTTGGGGTAACCTGGGAATCCGTAGATTCAAACCGTCAGGATTTGGGTTAGAAAGCAAATTCCACGTGGTCTAATCGCGCACACCACGAGTCCCGGCAAATTTGTGGCAGACCAACTGTGTGTAGTGCTGTGACTGCAGGAAGTCCAGCAGAGATACACACTTTTAATCACCTTACAGTTCCTCAAATGCCACTCGGACAAAAACAATTAGGGTTGCGATAGCGAGTTGTAGGGAAACGTACTGACGTTGTGTGAATGGATGATGAATTGTCTCATTAATTTTTCAAAGACAAGACACAATGTGCGAGGACCATTTGGAGATTTTTGGTGGTTTTTGCTGCACTGGTCATTTCAGGCAGTTTATACATACCATTGAAAATGTTTGCGGACAAATTGCATCGCTTAAAGCCGTTTGATCAATCCATGTCGAGTAGCTCATGGGAAATCAGACTAGTTAAACATGGCGGGAGTGAAAGGTCATTGTTCCTGTCGTGTTTCGGATGAGGCGGCGCTTGATATGGATTTGACTTTATTGTAGTCCTCGTAATGAAAGTGCATGGGATTGATCAGATTTCCATTAGCCACGTAAGTGCAGTTTGTTCACTGGGACGTATTTCCCTTCCGCTTTGAGTCGGCTAATGGAATCAGACGATAAGTTTGCTTCACACAATCTTCTTCATGACCGAAAGACCGTTTTCCATTAAACCAGGGGTGTTTGTTCAATGTTCAAACACAAAATGTGCGTAAAATAATTGTACTAGTATATTTTTATTATTTGTTTTTACTTTGTCAATTTATGGAATCAGATGGCAAAAATTATCAAACGTACATTTCTTAGAAACAAACAAAAATCTTCACATTTTGGTTTGAACATTTTTTTCCGCTTCAGATTTTTCCGTCCGTTTCATTTTCTTTTCGTTTCGACTTCTGGCACTGGCTTCCCTCACTCTGATTGGCTGGTGAGAGTGTGATTGACAGCTGCTGGACCAGGAAGCCCGGTCCGGCCACTTTGTCAAATGTTAGAACCCAATGTGGCCCGCGAATCAAAAAGTTTGCACGCCCCTGCATTAAACGCTGGGTTTTGTCTGGAGCTGAGAAGAAACAAGCAGGCCTCGTGATGTTCCTGATGGTAAAGCGTAGATCTTCCCAGGCAAATATCCCTTTCGTGGGTTTCCAGGACTCACGTCTCTCACATCATCGTCCTCTGGCCTGTGTGTAGGAAACCCTGTGGTTCCAGCAAAGGTCACATGACTGTCAAACCCGCTCAGGTATTGATTTCCTCTGAATTAACGAGGATGTGAGAGATTTTTCTCTTTTCTTCTCGCTTGATCATCTCTGTATTTTCACAGTGTGGCGTAGAAGCGCTCGACACTAATTGCAGGGCGTTCCGTGTGTTTTGATGCGCCGGCGTGAAATCTACCACAATCCACGCAGCAACACGAGCATTATATTCCACTGAGGGCTTTATCGAGTGTTTGGGCAGAGCTATAATTTGATGAACAGACACAGTAGAACTGAATAAAATGTCTTACTTGTTCTGTACAACCTTGGCCCAAAAAACTGATTCTCTCATGCCTTTGGGACCCTAACCATAACCCTACCATTGCAATGTCCAGGTTAATCGGATTAGTCTCATTCGTACGAAATCCCCAAAAAACGGGAACAGATGGTATTATATAAGCGCATAAATTTTCACTTACTTGGAGCAAAATTTGATTTAAAAGGACCACAGTGCTTGAGCGACAACTGCTGTAGGAGAACTAGAACCAGGTACCGTGACCATAGAGCTCAATGAACTAAAGCAAAGTGAGTGCGTTTGTCAGTATGACCACTAGGGGCCGTATTGAGGGATTAAAACCTGCAAACCTTTTTTTATTTTACAACCTGCTTGGACACAAGTCCAATTCACTGCCACTGGACCACACCAGCTACTTTGTTCAGGACCAGAATGATCCCGTCCCATTGTGTCTCGATTAACCGAATCTTACTTTTCCCTTCCTCAACTTTGGAAATTTTCCTTCCACTGTCCCAGGGATTCTTAAACTTTAGGATCTCAGGGCCCAAATTTTCTAGATTAAAGTGGCCCGCGACTCTTCAAAACAAACATCATTTCAGCCGTTCCGAATCGTAATGATTTAGGTTAAAGCACACAAAGCCCGTTTTATGTGCTCCATGGCTTTCCAACGAGTTTTGGTTGTTTGGTTTCTAGATGTTGCCTTAATGTTGAAGGCTGAGTCCACACGCAACACACTGGGCTCTGCTGGGCTTGTGGAATTGGATTAGTACAAAAAATTGTTTTTTCGCCAGTAATCTTCACATTTTCATGTTTTTTTACATTGTTGTGTCGTTTCAGATTTTTTCCCTTGCATTTTCACAAAAACAGTGTAATGATCGCATGCAAAAAAAAACTCCAAACCAAAAATGCGAAGCACACGTAAGTTTCTATGAAATGCTATTTTTATCATTAGTATAAATGTATAGAGGTCGTAACTTTCATCTTTTTAAGAACGTCATCTTTTTCATCTTTCCATTTTCAGTCAAAAAGCAGCAACTACTCACTTACTCTGCTGCTGCTTATTGGACAACTCTGTGTCACCTAGTGGTGTGGATCTGAATTGTGGTTCTGCGGCCCAAAGTCACAGAACTGACATTTTTCTTGTGGGCCACTAGGTGGTGCTCATGGGTCGCGGCCCTATGGTTAAGAATCACTGCTCTAACCCTAACCCTCTCTCTCTCTACTCACCGTTTACTCTTACGAACCACTTTTTTTTTGACCCCCTTCCTTCTTTCGTCTCTCACTTTTTCTTCCCATCTTCCCATCTTTTTCTCCCCCCGCTGCTTACTCTTCTTTGTTCCTTTTTCCGTCTTCTAACTCTCTAGCTACTACTCTAGCTCTCTCCCTCCACCTTTCTTTTCCCTCCTTTCACACTTTTCTCACTCCCTCTCCGTCTGAAAATACGTTTCGTTCCACTCATGCATTTAACTTTCCTGTGGTATAAGAGTTGACTTGCGAGTTTGTCGCCTTGTTTAGTGTGTGATTCATTCCGAGAGCCGGCGAGCGTTTGGGCGCCGACACTCCACGTTATTAAAGGCCTTTCAGTTGTTTCAAAGGTTCCTCTTCCCTCGCAAGACAGTTTCATTTCTGCCTTTTGTCCTGGGTGGTATTTACGGCTATAATTGAACAGCATCGGGTCCATGAGTTCAATTGCAGTCAAAGGGGCTCGGGCTGGCGGATATGAAAAATGGTGCTCTTTTAAATGCTAATCAGCGTGGTTAGCCCGTAGCTTCTGCTTGGCTGGCAAAAAATATAATTTTCCAAATATACATGAAAAACTGCAGGCCTTATTTAAAGATGCTGCTGTGGCGTCTTGTTGGCTTAAGGGGGGCGTCCATGCAGGAAACATTCATTATTTCCGTTTCGGCTTTGCTCTCTTCACTCAGCATAATGACTTTGAGTGATAATTTCGAATCCCGTATTTATAATTCGGAACCATTCCAGTGTCATTTAGCATGAATAATAATCGTCGGAAAAATAATAAGTGCATTGTCGGGACGGATGAAACGGCAGTTTGTCATTATGGAGTCATCAGATGCTGCAAAATCCACAGTTAAAATACGCTTTTACGTTTTCCGCACCAGAGAGCTTTTCTCTCTCTCTTTTCTCACGTGGGTTTCCTCTCGGCCTCCGTTTTCCTACAAAAACGAAAGCAGAAATGGTCTAAACGGTTCATAGGTGAGAGTGTGAATGTGTGAGCTTCTCTGTGATTGGCCAACGATTTAAGGTATGCCCCGCCTTCTGGCCCAGACTAGCTCCCCGTGACCCAGAAATGGAGAAGACACTCTGAAGATGACTGGTTGGAAGCTCTCTGATTTAAAAACGACGTCAAGGACGGTTAATAATGGCTGACGATGAACCAAAACGTCAAATTTCCCCGCTTTGTTTGACATGAGATGTTGTTTTTCTCGCGTCTACGCTTTTGAAAAGCATTGAAACTCGGCTGACCTTCTCGATGAGCGTCGGTGAAGTCAAAGTGGTGGGCTGGAAGTAATTACGTCTTGACGGAGATTATGAAGACGATCCTTATCTTTCGAGCGGCGACAAATGTGACCGGAGACTTTTAACGAGAACGTCGACTCTTTCTGACGTCTTTCTTCACTGTCAGCCGAGTGTGTTTGGCTCCATGTTCTCCGCACCAGTGAATCTCTTCAGCGTTCCAGCCGTCAAACCTCCTTCCATCTGCTCGCTCTGTTTTCTCTTCTGCTGTCACTCTGTCCTCCGTTTCCCATCTCGCTGTGGTTTAGCTGGAGACGCTCAAGTCTCGGCCGAGCTTCTGTCATCGCCAAGTTCCGACAGAGCTTCAGGTTCACCGACACCAGTGTCATCGTCGTCCTCCGGGCAAAACCTAACTATTCTTTTTTTGTCGTAACGTGCAAACTACACCGTTTGCGATTTCTCTGTTCCAATGGCACTCTGCAAAAAATGCACGTGAAAGAATGAGTAGAAAAAGCAAAATGAGTGAAAAAGACTCAAATCGAGTAGAATTGACTGCTAGTGGGGTGAGGGAAATTTACTTGGTAAGACGCTTGAAACAAGACTTATTTTTCAAAACTAGCAAATTAGTCTTTCGCTCTTAATTCTAAGATTGTTAATTTCTCTTGTATGGAAAAAAAGTCAGGTTTATCGTGTAATTTCAACATTTTTTGACTTGTTGAGAATGTATTTTTTGCAGTGCAAATTTGTTGTTTTGTGTATTTCGCACCTTCCAAGATTTTACGCTTTTTTTTTTTTTTGCAAATGAAGTACACGTTTTGCATAGTAACTTTTTTTGTTATTTTTCTTTTGTAAATATACGTTGGAAGTCACATCCATATGTTAGACACAATACACATATCACAAATGTTATTACTATTAATATTTTAATTAGTGTATATACAATTATTATAGAAAAAAAATTCAACTTTTTTTTTCACCCACAATTACGTGTTTTCTGCTGTTGGTTTGTCGTTAAATTATATTTTGCAGGATACCAACAATATAAACGTGACAATTTGTAAAATGTTTTACTTTTACTCAGCAATTGCAAAGTCACAATAAAATGGAATAAAAATGTGTGTGTGTGTGTGTGCTCAGAAAATGTAATAATGAGTTTAGACTTCACAGGATGAAAGAATAGTTTTTTTAATGATTTATTAATCATTGAACACTATCTAGCTGTTGATCAAGACCAATTGGAAAAAATCCGCCATCTTGGATTATGTTTAGGTATAAAGCCGATGCCACATGTTCTTATCAGTGTTTGTTTCAGACAATATAAAATTGAGAATTACATCCATTCACTTGTGGAGAAGAACCAAATAGTCATGGTTGTAATAAAGTAGAGCATAACTAATAGGATTCTTCTAGAAATATGATCTCCGGTCGATTGTATCGCTCTGCCACATTTAAATCTGCTTTATTTCTATATAAATCAGGTCAAAACCTTGCATCAGTTTTTTTTTTTATTTTTTCATACCCATGCGCCAGATGGGAATTAGCTGATAGCATTGAAGCTAAAACAGAAAACCCTGGAGTCGTGTGTCCTTTCGCCATTTACATCGATTAACCGTATCAATCAGCCTTCCGTCAAACTGACGTTCCGCAATTCCGTTGGACGAGTCCGTCACTCATGCTAACGCTAACGTTTAGCGAGAGACGACAGCTGCGCGCAGCACGTGGGCGAAGGCTGGTGCGCTTCCCGGAGATTCCTCACTTTGACTGAAATCGGAGCGTAATGAATAGATCCTGTATGATGGGAGCGATTACACCCAGAACCGTTCATTTGCGTCTTTGTGAGGAAAAATGTTTGCACACTAATGCGATGCGTAAGTGAATGGGTGTTTACAACTCCGGCTCTCACACAGTATTAATCGTGGAATGATGTGGATTCACAAAGCAAAGGACCGTGGAATACCGCAAAATTTGAATTTTTTTCCACATCCTGCCGTTATTGGACACGCCCCTCGTAAAGTCTTGATGGAAGTAGAGTTAGCATTTCTTTACCGATGTGAGAAACAAAAATTTGTGATGTTTACCGTATAACGTTTTGTTTAAAGTTCATTTCTTTTCATTAAAATGTATGTGGGTTTTACTTTTAATCAACTCAATTTATTTAAAAAGCTTAGTAAACTCACACTCGCCAGCTTGAAAATATCTGAATTGTGGGGTAAGAAATAGTTTCTGTCCGAGATTATAGCTATCGTTACTTCTGTCATGAGGAGAGCCATTCTTTATGAAGGCGTGAATTAAAACATGTGTTCAATTGTAGAAGAACTGAAGTATTTTACTGAAAAAAGGCTCAAAAAACACCAAGACAAGTGAAAAATAAGAAGCTATGCATGAGATTTAATTACCTAATATAGAAATATAGAAATGTAACACCTCGATGTTTCAAAATGGCAGAACAAAAGAGATAAAAAGAAAAAGAAAGAAGTCAGTCTCAATATAATTCGAATGGCAAAAAGTGCAACCGCTGAATCGTCTTATGTGATGTAGTTCATAAACCGCATCCAGCACCTTCAGAATACTGCAGATGGCGATATCATCCAGTCCGTCCAAGAAACTAAGAAAAAAGCCGTAGTAAAAAATCATGTGTAACGAGTAATTCAAGCTCCTTGAAAATTGCAATATCATCTTCATTCTGTACAGTCTCGATCCAAACATTCCCAAACTGAAAAATCTCCGCAGAAGTCGCAATAATAAAAATCAGCATTGGAAGGTAAATCCATCATATATTTATATCCGTGAAATTTACAGCGACTCAATATTGTGAACGTTTGGTTCCTGGGAGTCGGTTGAAGAGCAACATCAGTACTGTAGGTTTGAACCCAAGAACGTTTGCGGCGTTTGAAGGCACGAATGACGGTTTCATCCCCAGTGGAGATTCCCTCTCCTCATTCGCACTCGTCCCAAATCCGAAAAACAATTCCAGCTCGATCGAATAAATTTCCGCGCCGCTTTGGTGGGTCTCCACAGATGTTCTGTCTCTCCTCCTCTGCCCTCGTGTTTCAAACAGCTTCTCTCCTCTTCTTGTCTTTCTTCCCAGCGGGTTCATTCCTCTCTCGAGGGGGCCTGAGTGCTTGCAACATGAATCCAACCACCATTAGCTCCACGAGAGGTCGGGAAGATGAAACGCCCAGGCGAGTAAACACACATGCTGTTCGCCTCAGGCCCAATCTGAGGGTCAGCCAGGATCTCCAATAGCGCCACGCAGGAGAGATCGGCCTAAATCACATCTTCCATTTCCTTCTGGAGCCTGACCTGAGGAGGTCCACGCTGCCATCTCTCACCCCGGCTAAAGAACCACTTACGCCCGGGACTGAGCTGTATGTTTCCAGACCCAAACCAGCTGTTTGTTTCGATGTTTGTGTTATCGTTTGAAGACGTTTCATGTGAGAACTAGAAACGTGCACCTCTTGTTTATTGAGTAATCTAGATTGTTCTAAACTCTAGATTATTCAAGAGAAATCTAGATTATTATGAACAAATCGGGATTATTCTAAAATCTGGATAATTATGATATAATTTGGATTATTCCAAAATCTAGATTATTCTAAAATCTATATTAGTCAAAAACAAAATTCTGATTATGAAAAACTATTGTGAAATAATCTGGATTATTCCAAAATCTAGATTATTCTAAAATCTAGATTAGTCAAAAAACAAAATTCTGATTATGAAAAACTATTGTGAAATAATCTGGATTATTCCAAAATCTAGATTATTCTAAAATCTAGATTAGTCAAAAAATAATGATTATGAAAAACTATTATGAAATAATCTGGATTATTCTGAAATCTAGATTATCCTAAATTGTAGATTATCCTAAAATAATCTACATTATTCTAAAATAATGTAGATTATTCTAAAATGAGAGATAATCCTATTCGGAAAAAAAACTGCCGCCTTGTGGAGGCATATTACTTTGTTTGAGCTTCAGCATATTTGCCAGTTGCATTTTGTTTTCCAGTTTTATCTGTAAAATAATCTGCATTATTCTGAAATCTAGATTAATATAAAAATCCAGATTACTCTAAAATAATCTGGAATATTATGAAATAATCTAGACAATTCTGAAATGTAGATTATTTTTAGAATATCCAGATTCCTCTTAAATAATCTAGATTATTCTAAAATAATACAGATTCTAAAACGAGCAATAATCCTATTCGAGAATAACTGCCGCTTTAGAGGCTTATTACTTTGTTTGAGGTTGTCGTCTTCAGCGTATTTGCCGGTTGCTTTTGGAATTTGTTCCTTCTACGTTTTAGGGCCGCGGGACATTTTTTTGCTCAGGTTTCTTCAAAAGCCTGTGATGTGATCGGAATAAACTAAGCAAATTCCTTGTAAATTAAATGTCATTTTGTTTGAGCCTTGTTCTAATCAGATTAATTCTGATGTGGAAATGGAGCCGGTGTTGCTGGTGTTTCTCCTCAGGAGGTTTTTGCTAATCTCAAACCTTCCTATTGAGCACTTTTTTTTCAGTTGTTTCTTTTATCAAAAATGTCCTTAAAAGCCACATTTGCTAAAAGCTTTTTCTAGAGGATATAAAGTTGAGCGTTAAATGTAATTCAGAAGTGACAGTCTTACTGCAGATGGATGCTCTTATGTGATTTGATGTTCAGTCACATCTGGGTTGTAAAAGCGTGGTTTGTTTCAGCTGACAACGCCTGGCTCAATGGGAAGTGAGGATGAAGATGATGAGGATGATGAAGCCGTGTCTGATGGACTCATTAATGTTCTGCTTCTGCAGGAAAAGGCATGTTGTTCTCTCCCGGTATTTCGCCGTGTTCTTTTCTTCCCCGTCAGCCGCGTTTCCCATTCCGACATGCTGTGGCACAATTGACCACAGCTGGAATAATTGAAAGCCCGGCGCTTCCTGTCCTGCGGTTTGACAGCAGTCTTCTCCGCCATGTTGTTCTCCAGCACAAGCCATTTTCAGAGAAAAGGAATCGTTCGAAACGTTTTCGTTGAATGAACTGCAGTTTTAAAATACATGCCATTTTTTTCTTGTAGAAAAACTTTTTGTCTTCCTTCCTTAGTGGTCAATTGATATTTTTCACCTTAATTTCTACTAAACGTAAAAAAAAAAACATAGCTGCGTGATTGACCAGGATTGACACATGTGATCGTGTGCCGGTGGCCATTTTGTTTACAAACACGTTTTTTTTTTTCTGGACCGGAAGAAATGTTTTGTATGCTTACAATAAATGCAAATACAAATGCATTAGACATTAGAACTCACTTAGGCTGTCGACTGATCGCGACTGATTTATAATCGGCTGTGGTTGAAAATCGTCAAGCGATTTCTGACGCGACCAGAGCCAAAACGGCCAACTTTAAATTTTCATTTAAAGAAAAATGAAAATGACTCGGCGAAAAATGTACACCGATATTGTTGAGACTGACCTATCAGCGACTAGGATAATGAGACGAGGTTAGCGATGCCGACTGTTTAAAGACGTTTGCCGCTCGTCTCTGTTGAGCGAAATTTGTCAATTCAAATTTTCCTTATCAATGTTCGCTTCCTGATCCATCGTACTAATAATAATTCCCGCTTTTCCACTTCTGGGCCGTGGGCAGGTGGAGACAATCTCCGCCATAACGAGTAGGCGGGACACACCCTGAATTGGTGGTGACCAATCACAAAGCAGGAAAAATAAACAAACTCGTAATTTTACTGACTTATCTCCTACAAGTTGTTGTACCGTGGGAGGAATCCCAGATTTGTTTTTAATGTTAATCGGGTTAATCTGTTTTGAAGGTTTGTTTAATTTTTTTATGTAACACATTTTATATTGTGGAACCAAAACACAATTTAACCATAAACCTGAACCATAAACACAAAATGTATGTAAAAGAATTGTACTAGTATATTTTTAACATTTTATTTTACACTGTCAGTCTAAGAAATCAGACACCAAAAATATCAATTGTACATGTCCATGTACAAGAAAGTAATGAAAATCACGATTTGGTTTGACCTTTTTTTTCCGCTTCAGGTTTTTTTGTCCTCTTCTCTTTTTTTCATTTGGACTTCTGGCACCAGCTTCCAATACTCTGATTGGCTGGTGAGAATGTGATTGACAGCTGCTGGACCAGGAAGCCCGGCCCCTTTGTCAAATGTCCGAACCCGATGTGGCCCGCGAATCAAAAAGTTTGCACGCCCCTGATCTAGACGTTTGTTTCACGCGCCTTATTATTTCGCCGTCAACAAAGGTTCCACAAAATCTTTCAGGGTTTTTTTTGTTGCCGTTTGTGATATTTAACGTATAGATTAGAGGTCTGTGTCCGTCTTTGCTTCGGCGGGATGAAGAAACCCTCCACCAATTACATCTCAGCAAGCGGCCAAACGCTTGAAAACCTCTTTGCGGCGCGGGAAAACAAAAACAGCCTGCGGGGGTTTGGCGCGACACGAGGGCGAACAAATAATGACGGAGAGCTGATTTCAGGCTCATCGGGAATTCAGCTCTCCTTTATTCCGGATCATTCCGAAGCCATTCCTTGTTCCGTTCTGACTCCCGCAGAGTCGTGCTATTATGACACGTGGTTCCCTGCATCCGTGGGTGAGGTAAACAGACGCCACCTCCTCGGGCATCACTTCTCTTCTCCCGGCTCTTCTCATTCACTTCTCGGACACAACTACAAACAGGGAAAGCCATCGGTCCAGTACGGAATGTGTCCGAAGTCCGTTTCTTTATTCTGTTCAGACCTTTTCTTTTGTCTTTTGTCTTCTTCTGGCCGGGATGGTCGAGCGGTTAAGACGTTGGACTCGAGATCAAAAGGACAAACGTCCTCTTGGGTTTGAACAGCACTCCTCAGGGTTTCCACACTTTCTGAAAAAAAAAAAAAAATTTCAAGCACTTTCAAGGTCCATGTTCAAGTTTTTTCAGCACATTTTGGGGGAAAGTTTTGTGGTGTTGGTGGAAAAAAAAATGGACTTTAATGAACCTAACTTTATAGGCAAAATTTTAATTCTAACTTTATTTAGGAGGAAATGAGACTGAATCTTCCCCATTTTTAGCAAAGTGTGTTTTAGTTTAACAAAGTGTAAAAAAAAAAAAAAGCGGGAAACACTGCAACAATAAAGATGCTTATGCTTCTCTGCACTTTGAATCAGACCTGGATCATAGTGATCACCGCCTGTTTATTCACACACTCACTTTATTTATCTGTCTCTCTCTCTGTCTCACTCTCAGAGTCTGTCAATCAAAAGTGGCGTGAAACCAGACGCAGAGCTGGAGAACCGTCTAAGTTCTGTTCCGATCACAAACTTGAAAACACATTATCGAAATTCAAGCATTTTAGGATTTCAATCTCCTGTAAGAACACTGCTCCTGGTTTTCCCTATAGGGGAGTTGTGGTCCAGTATTAGGGGACTTGAACTTGTCTCACTTTACTTACATTTATCTCTTTTTTTTTTCGTTTCAACTTTTCATATTTTTTTCTTCTCCTTTCTTTCTCCTTTCCCCCTCACTACTCATTTTACTCTTTTACTTTCTTTCTCCTGATCCTTTGATTTTGCATTTTTTGTTTTTGGATCTCAAGACTTCTGCGATGAAGGATAAGAGCTCGACTACAGTTAGTTTGAAAGCTTTTCAAGGTCGTTGTAAACGGTATCATCCAGCAAAATAGAAATACGATTCCTCTAATTAAAAGTGTAAATAAAATCAAACGCTTCGCTACAAATTCGAAACAAGTCACTTTGAAATAAGACGCACAATGGCCATAAAATTACGACATTCCTGAAATTGATTGTAATTGAATGAACGATGGACATTTTTCTTTTTTAAAGACTCTTTTTAAAGACTTTTTCCTTTCTAATTCCGCATAGAGACTTTGCGTTGGTCTGAGACAGAAAAACTAAGAAAAGCGCTTAATAAATAAACTTGAACTTCATTGATGACACATTTCTTTATGCATTTAAAAGTACTTTTAGCAACTTTTAATACTCTTATACATTTTAATACAAAAAAAACTATCAAAAAGAAATTGTGTCTTGATTTTGTGATTTTGTTGACACTAAATATCATTTCGGAAAATAGGTTGAAAAATAGACCACCACCTCCAAGAGAGGAAGAGAAAGTCTGAACCACCTTGTCGGCCATTTAAAAAGTATGTCTGTTGTTTAAAAAAAAAAAAAGATTCCGGCTTATTTTAGCGATGAAAAGCTCCCGTGACGAGGACGAGGCCCGACCTGATGAAGATCCGTGTTCCGTCAGCGTCCGTCTGACCCGAGCCGACAGAAAAACCCAGTGGGGAACGAGAGAAAATCCTCATTAGGAAAAACAAACTAGTCACCGACTAATGAGGCGAAATCCATTTGTGTCTCTCTTCGGTAATAATGGCTGCAGTCATTAGCGCTTCCCGCTGTAGCCGCCAGACTTTGATCTGGAGCCCAACTAAAACTAAGATCACAAAATTGTAAATTTAAGTTTGATAAAATGTCTGTGTGACGTGTGAGTGTGTGTGTGTGTGTGTGTGTGTGTGTGTGTGTGTGAACCAACGTCAAAAGCGCTGATACTTATGAGCAAAGTGTGAAATGCGCACGGCACAAAGGTTTTTAAAAAAAAAAAAAAAAAAAAAAATCAAACAAACAATGAATTGAGCAAATTAATTTGAAGAATGCTCATACAATGTTTTATTATATTTTATTTATAAATTAGATGTTTCTAATCTGGATATTTCACACTTTGCCTAAAACCACCAGCCATTCTATAGAATGACTGTATTTCACACTTTGTCTAGAACATATTATATATATATATATTTACATACATTAAATGTGTGTGTGTATAAATTCTAATTGATATATTATCAAATGTATTTTATTGGATTTGATTTTAATAATATTATATACTCATATTTTCTGGACTATAAGCCGCTACTTTTCTCAGGTTTTGAACCATGCGGCTTATACAAAGGTGCGGCTATTCTGCAGATTTTTTGATAATGTAGATAAATACGGTAGATACTGTTTATTTTCTCTTTTTTTCTGTCCCGTTTTAATCAGCAAAGTTGCTGCCGTGTTAAAATGCAGGTTAGGAAAGGATCTATTTAGTTACACACATGTACAGTTACAATTCAGAATCCTTCATAGAGCGGATGCGGCTTATAGTCCAGAAAATACGGTAATATTTGTATAATTTTTAAAAAATAATATATATCTATTTTTTTTTTGAACGAGTTATTAAGTTTGACATAGAACAGGGTGTGTGTCTTTAACGGCGGTGTTGTTTAATTGAAGTGATAAGCCGGCGTAATCTGGTAAACATAAATTAGCAGTGAAATTTAGCACCTAAATGTGTAATAATGATACTAATGCGATTAGCGGATCCCTGTGAGGGAACTAATCTTCAGACGGAGGAAACGGACAGATGTTTTGCTGTTACTATTTCACGCGTTTTACCGCTTTACTGTCTTTTTGATAATAATTAGGATTGAATTGTGGATCTCGTCAACGAAACACATCACACTTCTCATTAACGTACACGCAGAACGCAGTGTTTCTAAAACGTTTGGAAAACGGTTTAAGATTATTAATCCATTAAATGTTGATTAAATGATGTGCTTTTTTTCTATTAACTCTGTACACTTCTTGGCTAAATTATATTATCAATTAGGGAACAAATAATCTGAAATAACAAACGTGACTGAAATTTTAGAAGCGCTGTTTTGTTCACGATCCAAAATACATGTTTATGGTAAAATATCGTGTGTTATGTACTTCAGACATCAAGGCATCTGGAATGCATATGTACATAGAATAATTAGTTAATCAGAAATCACATTTACACTGAGGCTTTGACAGTAAGAGTAATTACTTGAGGAGTCAAAGGGTTTATATTCATATTTGTCGGATTCTCTTTTTTACATTTTAAGCGTTTTTTTTTAAACACAGCAGTTTTTTCATCCCATATTAGTTGAAACATATTTGATTTGATATATTGTTATATACGTTTGAAACGCCTGACACTTTTATTTATTAATTCATCACATTTATAAGAAGGGTGGCCATAGGGTCATCGTACATATGTAATAATAATAATAATAATAATCAATCTATTTTTAAACATAAACATACTTCAAGTCAGTTTGTAAAATAGAATCTTATATAAAATGTTTTTGATTTTATACCTTAAGAAAATCAAATAATAAAAGTCGTTAACACAAAACAGACATACCAGTTTCATTATTAATGCAAATCAAATGCCATCCGAATTGTTTGAAAGCCCGGCGATGATATTAACCCAACGTCCATTACAGAAATATATAAGAGTATATAAGAGTCTGTGTGTGAGCTCGTGTTGATCTGTTACATTAACACGCCTCAGGCAGAAGCAATCTCAGTGTGCGATTAGTAATGTCTGTGACCTTTGCCCTTGACTTGTGAGTGTTACATTGTTTTCGCAAAATTCATATTTGTCGGATTCTCTAGATTTTGATCGTTTTTATTGAACACAGCAGCTTTTTCATCCAATATTATTTGAAACAGATTGGTAGTCTTGTTATATACTTAGTATTGTTATATACTTTTGGAACATTTGACACTTTATACAAATACCATAAGAATTTTTTTATAGCTATGTACGGATAAAATTGTGAAAGACCAGCGAATAATCGTAACCCAACGTCCATCACAGAAATATATAAGAGTCTGTGTGCGAGCTCGTGTTGATCTGTTGTCTCGGTGTGCGATTAGTAATGTCTGTGACCTTGGCATCATCTTGTGTTTTCTTGTTACATTGTTTTCGCGAAATGTCTCCATCGTGGAGACAAGAAGCGAAAAGTTACAAAACTACGTTTTGTATGCAAATTCCCACAACAAATTGTCTAATTTATGATTTCTATGATTTTAATGTATGTATTTCTGTCCATTACAGAAATATATAAGAGTCTGTGTGCGAGCTCGTGTTGATCTGTTGTTTCGGTGTGCGATTAGTCATCTTGTGTGTGTTTTCTTGTTACTAAGCGGTAAATTCGTCGTCATTTTGTATGCAAATTCCCACAACAAATGTCGTTGTAATCTACACACACGCCTTGAATCGCACAAGATCGTCTTTATTTGGCGGTTTGGCGGCGTCAGCAGGTGGCGCTGTTTATAGCCGCTGATGACATTGAGGTGTCTGACTTTGCTCCTGGCGTTCCCGTGTCTTTGCCGCGTCCGAATCACTTTACTTGTGGGAAGCAGGTTTCCTATGTCACGGGTATTTGCTTTCAGTCCAGAAAAGACGCGCAATTAGGGAAGCCACAATATTGATTTGGAAAGTCACTGGCACTCACGGTGTTTAATGTCTTTATCTGGCTCTCAAGAACCAGCACAAAGTGTGCAAAAGTGCCGCGCCTCATCCCATTAGTCGCCGCTTTTTGCCCTCAGCCTGTTCTCAAAATAGCGTTTGGCTCAAACTCGGCACCGTCTCAGAGGCTCCGCCCACCGGAATTGTCTCCCACTCGATGCCATCACAAAATACTCATTTGAGCTAGCCATGCTAATTGCTAACTCTTCCGCTAACATCTAGATTGGAAATTTTATGAATGGTACAAATGTAATAACCGTTTTATTCATTCTTGTCCTCAAAATTTGTGCCAAGATCGGTTAAATCAAAAGTTACTACTTTTAATACTCAAAAAATAAGATCTGCATACTGCAGGGGGCGGGGCGATTAGGTGGGCGTGGCGACGGGGGCGGGGCACCAACAACATCACTGCGATACAGTGATCGCAATGTAAAATATGTTTTCAGGAAAGTAGGAACACCGAAACATGAAAATAAACCTAAATCATATTTTATTTGGTGGCTACAATATTTGTCACTTTTTTTTTTGGTAAAAACGAGTCCAACATGGAAACAGCACATACATGAAATAACTACAAGCATTAGCTAGTAAAGTGTTTATATAGCCTATTTATAATTTAACAAAAAATACAGGAAGTAGCTATGTACTAGTGTATTTTCTTTACACATAGGCGTTATATTTTATATACAGTATATATGAATGTTTCATTTAATAAATTAATTATTGTGTGTCTGTCTGACCTTAACAAGCAAATCATAATACTGTAATACACTGGATTGTGATTCATTTACATTGTAATTACAGAATTTTTACAAATTACAATATGTGATACATTGTGTGAAAACCAGACCAAATGAAATAAAGTTTGATTTTAGCCGTTCATTTCACTGTGATTTCAGTTGTTGACATGGTTTTACTCTATTAATACTAAATATGATTACATTTTAGTCTAATATTATTAGACTCAATTTTAGTCTAATATTATTAGACTAAAATGCTGTGGTATTTAGTCGACTAAAATTAGACTAAAAATAAAAAAATGAAGATGTCTAAATTGGGACTAAAACAAAACTGAGTTTTAGCAAAAAGACAAGACTAAAACTAAATTAAAAACCTTTGTCAAAATGGACACTGGAACACAATCACGACCGGTTGAGGTGTTAGCTTCTTAGCTGCTACGATCAAACCAGATCTTGATTTGGATCTCAAACAGTCACTTATTCTATTCTTTAGCCCGTCACGTCCACACATACCCGCATACCAGGTGTAAAGAGTACCAGACAACCATACTCAAGTAAAAGTACAGATACTTACTGTGTAAGTTACTCCACAAGTAAAAAGTCACCACTATAAAAAAAGATGTGTCAAAGTAGCAAAGTATCGAATTTTAAAAGAACTTAAGTATTTTCCTCTTAAGTAATTTACTAAATGTAGGCAAAAACAAATACAAAGAAATGTGAAAAATGTCTCTTCATGAAGTTTTATTTTATTGTTTTATTTTTATAACAAATCCATGTTTCAAAAATGGTCAAACTAATTATATAAACAACAAAAAGTCAGTCTCAATCAAACTCAAATGTGCAAAATAAATAAAATAAATCTTATACAATAAAATCCTGGTAAATATTCACGTCTCTAAGTCGCGTTCATGTGGTTTGTAATTCACAATTAGCTTCCAGTATCTTCAGCAGACGACAGATGGCAAAATCAAGAAATGAACAATAAAAATCGATTGTGGTTTGTCGCGCACAATCACAATGTAACGAGTAACAGTAAGTGTCAATTCAAATGTAGTGGAGTAAAAAGTACAGTTACTCAATCACAAATGCAGTGGAGTAGAGAGTAAAAGTTGCTTCAATTTTTGATACTCAGTAGAAGTATGAAGTAGCCAAAAACATACTTAAGTAAAGTAACCAAGTACATGTACTCACGTACCTTACACCTCTGCCGCACACCTTCAGTCTTACACAGAGCAGTGTGAGTGGTTGTGTAATGTGTGTGTGTGCTTGTAATTGTGCGTTAGTGTATTTTGAAGCGGGCGTGCTAGCGTAGCGCTGGCACACATCTAAATCTAATCAGCTCTGGCTGCTGCTGTAATGCCTTTTTAATTTCGGTCCCATCATGTCTGGCGTGGAACATGACCATCATAATTATTTAACGTTCACTTGGCTCTCTGTTGTGTTTGTGTAATTACGATTTCATCTACGCTATCATAGGATCGGACTCTAGCCTCGCTCTTTGCCGTTTTGTTGTTAGCCGTGTGTTAGCGTCGCTTTCTTGCCTCAATTTGTCTCTCCTAAAAAGACAACGCTCTTTCCCTATATTGGCGAAAGTCTTGTTATCTAATCGATGAATTGTACGAATGTATCCACACTACGGTAAAGACCTTCTCTAGCGCTAGAACTTCTCCCTCAGCCTTCGCGATTTTGCTGAACGACGTTTTCAATCAAGTGTTAGCATTGCTGTCTTTTGCTATAAAGTGTTTTTCTCACTAGTCTTCGTCAGTTTACTTCGTACTAGTTTACGTTTGTCTTCGTCAATGTCACTTGTCCCTGACGAAAATCAAACGAAAACTATATAAAAACTCCCGTTCGGGGACTAAAACTTTAACTACATTTATTGACACCTTTGTCAGCTAAAAAAAACTAAACGAAAATGCCGTTCGTGACGACGTCCAATCAAAATCCGAGCTTGTGAAGAAAGATGGGTGCAAAGGCAAAGAGAACCAATCAGGAGACGGAATTTAATTTCTTCTTTGTTGAGGTTCATTTATGAGAATACATTTATTTGAATTGAAAGAAAAGACAGAGATCGTTTTCCAAATAAGTAAGATCTTTGTATATGTATATTACTTGTTCATTGTTAACTACATATTAAGAATTCTTAGACATAGCAACTTTAGTAAACATTTAGAGTATATAGTATAGCAGCTATATTTTCGTTGACTAAATCTGTAATCTACTCGACTAAAATGTTGAGATACTTAGTCGACTAAAATTACACTAGAACAAGAAAATATTAAGACGACTAATTTTGAACTAAAACAAAGTAAAATTAACTAAAACAAAATTAAAAATATTTGTCAAAATGAACACTGGTTGCAGATAGTTTACGATACACTGCTGTCGGACAGAAAAGTTGAGGGTTCTGAGTCGGATAAGCGCCACTGAAATGTTCATCATGAGACATAGTTACGACACAATACATTTTATTGCCGGTAAAATCATCGAGTTAAGACGAAACAATAATTCTCCAGTTTCGTTTCTAAAGCGACTTACATTACAATTTTCACAATTCAACAAACTCTTGCTTTCACTGGGAATCGAACCCATGACCCATTTCAGACAAGATAGATTAACTATCTTAGAATTGAGAGTAAAAGATTAATTAGCTTGTTTCAAGAAAATAGGTCTTGTTTCAAGCGTCTTACCAAGTCAAATTCTCTCACCCCATTAGCAGATATTTTGACTTGATTTAAGTTTTTTTGATTCTCTTATTTTTTCACGCGCATTTTTTTCAGACTACACGCTTAAACTATATGAAATCAGACTAGAGCCAAAAATATCGAAGATAAATTTCTTTGAAATATCTTCTTTGAACTTCGAATGAAAATGCTTCACATTTACGTTCGTTTTTTTATTTTTATTTTTACGTTTTCGTGCAAAACTTTTTTTTTCGCTTCAGGTTTTTCTTTCGCCTTTTTTTTGCATACGTTTTCGTTCGAAACTTTTTAATTCGTTTCAGGTTTTTCGTTCGCTTTTTTTTGCATTTGGAGTTTTGTCCCAAGATTCACGTGGGTGCGATTTGACCCTTCACGTTTCTTGACCACGTTGCCCCGACGTCTCCTGGGATTCGTCACTGTTTATCTGCTGATTCATCGATGACGCCAAAAGTCGTTAAGGGGCCAATTAGTGTGTTTGTGTCGGAGGCTTTTGGACTTTTCGGATGGCAGACGTACAGGACAGACACGGTGCCGCGGGTAACATGGCAGCCTTGGCACTGGTCCAGACCACCTGCTGTGTGGCGGGTTTAATCCTGGCACTCTGCTTGAGTATATGCGCGAGCGCTGCCACACACTGACCCAGGATCACGGCTGCATTGTCGCTTTTTTCGAACATATAAAGCAGGGAAGAGATGATGAACTAGACGGACGTCTTTTTTAACAAGAGATTTAGAAGAATGTTCGTAACGTAGAACACCAATTTTGCAAGACTTTGCTTGCACGCTTTTTCAAGAATTTCCAAAAATTGAGTGTCTTTTTTTACATTTTTTCCGATTGAATTTACCATGCCTGGTTTTTTTAGGCACAAAATAAAAATCAAATATTTTTTTAAATGTATGTTTCTGTTTCAATTACGTTAGTATTCTCTTAAAAATACAATTTTTTCTTTCTGATTTTGTTTTACTTGAATGATAGATAACATAAAGTTGATTGTAGTGGTCAGGACTTCATTTCCCAAGAGCCTTTGCTCTCCAGTCAGACTCTGCACATGCTCAGAGCAATAGTTTCAAGCTCAGGCCAGTTTCAAGATCTCTGTTTATCTGACGCCGTGTGAAGAGGAAGGATTATTATCCCCTGTGCAGAGACCCAGCGTTTTTATTTTTTACTTCTCGTCCGTGTTCTTCATTTTTGTCTGTTTTGTTATTAGGCGATTATAGCGCCCCACCCCCTCCCCCGAGTTTTTGAGCGTCGAAAATTCGAAAAAAGGTTGGTTATATTCACGTAAATACGGTATATAAATCGGACAGATTTTTTGTTGTTGTTTTTAACAGGTTTTTTTAACGTTCACTTTTGAAAGTCTTTTATTTTGGAAAAATGGTTTTATTTTGCCAACAAACCCATATTGGCAAAATGGTATACCTTGGTACGTATTTTTATGTGCCAGCGATTTCATTGAACACAATTTTTGTCATGGATCTTGGCTTAAAACCAGGCAGGACTCTTAAGTTGAAGTGTCCACAGACTTTTATGTTGGAACCTTCCCTCTCTGCCATGTTTTTTGTAGTTCTAGTCCCCGTGTGTGTTGTCATAGTGATCCAGGTGTTTCCCATCCCTTGTCTCATGTGTTGTGTGTCACTCATTAGTCTGTGTATTTAAGTTCTTCCCAGTCTGTCTATCATTGCCAGTTTGTCAGTCATGTTACCTGTCACTCTCGCCTCTTGTCGTGTCTTGTGTCTAGTTTAGTTCATGCCGTTTGGATATCCTTGTGCACCGACCAATTGCCTGCTCCCGACTACGATCTTGGATTAAACCCTTTTTGTAGCATTTAACACCTGGTGTGCCGTGATCTCATCCAGGAAGTGCGTCTGAGTCCATCCTGCCTCGTCCTAGTGGCAGTCGTTTGTGACAATTTTGTAGATGGCGACTTGGGCTTGAGTCTCTGGTTAAGATTTGGAAAAAACATGTTGAATTGTGACATTTGAACGGCGAAATGCTGGCATAATTTGTTTTAAAAAAACATACACAATATGATTTTGAATGCATCGTTTCTTCCTCCGTTTTCTGAAAGACTTGGTAAAGACGAGTGGCGAATGGCAGATTTGAGTTCCTACTTTAAAAAACATGCACTTATCACAAATTTCATCCCTAAAAACAACTTTTAAATGACCTCTGGGCCGTTTCTCTGTTTTTCTTGCAGTGAATGACATTTAATTGTGGAAATTGATAAATACTAGTTTAAAACAAAGAAGCCGAATCCAAAATCTTCCAAATCCTCCTTTCCTATTTCTGGGTTGCAGATTATCAAAATTTAGACAATTTTGTGAAAGCAAATGTGATTATTTATTTCTTTTTATTGTGAAAAATAAAGACTAAATAAAGAAACATACAATTTTTAAATAAAATAAAAATTGTTTTTATTTATACATTTTGATACCATGAACACAGTCTATATTAATAATACTTAGAATTAGTAATAATTACAAAGAACAAACACGTCAAACAATAGTCACAACCCATAAAACTCTACAGCAATAATTGTGATGATGAAATTGTATTGTAATGTATGTTATTTTTTTTATATAATTTTTTGTTTAATTAACAGCTGAAAGGCCTATAAAAGGCAGTAAGAGGCCGAGTCAGCCTGTCAATCTGTCGACTCCGCCTTGGTGACTATCAGCTGTTTTAAATCACGTCACGACTCCACCTGCGCCTAGTGGCTCTGAGGAAGTGACCTAGTGGCTGTGAGAAAGTGACCTAGTGACTCTGAGGAAGTGACCAAGTGGCTCTGAGGAAGTGACCAAGTGGCTCTGAGGAAATGACCTAGTGGCTGTGAGGAAGTGACCTAGTGACTGAGGAAGTGACCTTGTGGCTGTGAGAAAGTGACCTAGTGACTCTGAGGAAGTGACCAAGTGGCTCTGAGGAAATGACCTAGTGGCTGTGAGGAAGTGACCTAGTGACTGAGGAAGTGACCTAGTGGCTGTGAGAAAGTGACCTAGTGACTTTGAGGAAGTGACCAAGTGGCTCTGAGGAAATGACTTAGTGGCTGTGAGGAAGTGACCTAGTGACTGAGGAAGTGACCTAGTGGCTGTGGGGAAGTGACCTAGTGACTCTGAGGAAGTGACCAAGTGGCTGTGAGAAAGTGACCAAGTGGCTGTGAGGAAGTGACCTAGTGGCTGTGAGGAAGTGACCTAGTGACTCTGAGGAAGTGACCAAGTGGCTGTGAGGAAGTGACCTAGTGGCTGTGAGGAAGTGACCTAGTGACTGTGAGGAAGTGACCTAGTGACTGTGAGGAAGTGACCAAGTGGTTGTGAGGAAGTGACCTGGTGACGCCTCTGAAGAAGACCTAACATGTCAGGTACGTCTATTCAAACATTCCCAATCGTGTCTGAGGTAAAATAATTTTTCTTGTATTATTAGCACAACCGGTGTTATTTTGTGATATTAAACATTCCGTGTTCCACGACAGTATATTGATTTAATCACAAGCAGATGCTTCATGGTTTTCCCAGCGGCGTTAACGCTGGCGCTTCTGCTTTGGCTCAATTACGCCGTGAGTTTTTTTTCTTTACACTGGCGAAGCTTCTCCAGTAGAACATATGTACTTACAATACACACCGTCCATTATGCCTGCTCTTCACGATGACGAAAGCTCACGCGCTGATAGCCTTGTTAGCTTGGGCTAACGGTTTTTGTCCTCCTCAAAACAGAATCAAAATACAATTGACTCCTTTTAATTGGGACACAACCATTTTGTTCCTGCACAGACATGATTTGGGCTTTCAAATTTATCCCGATAAAGTGGCGTCCCAATCAAGTCGACGGTATTTATCGGCTGTTTACTAGAGACGTGCAAACGGACTTGTTGGTCTATATCTCGATTTAGACTTTGGAAGTCAAGTCAATGAAATATTCCGTGTTCAGTTTTTCTCCCACGTATTGGTCATGATTTTTGAGCTACTGACTAGCTCGGAAAAACAATTTAGGCAATTTTGTCTGACAAGCTTTTTTTCTCAAATTGTCGATTTCATGTTGAGTACAAACTCGAATTGAGAAACGAATCGCGCTAGTAAGTCATCTACAAACCAGGCGATGAGACTATGTCCTCCATCGATTCCTATAGTCAAGTCAATGAAATATTCCGTGTTCAGTTTTTCCCACATATTCGTCAGCATTTTTGAGCGACTGATTGGCTCGGAAAAACAATTTAGTCACTTTTGTGGGACACTTTTAAATCAGATTATGTCCGCCATCGATTCCTTTATTCACGACACGGCTCGTGCTTTTGCATCTGGTCAATATTGTCTGTAGAGTTTAAGTCGGATGGGCTTCATTCTCAAAACGAGATTAAAATACAGTCGACTCCTGTTAATTGGGACACAACCGTTTTTTTCCAACAAAGCGGCACAAATTAGCGTTTTGAGACGTGATGTGAGAAATGTATCCCGATAAAGTGGCGTCCCAATCAAGCCGAGTTGACGATATTTTTCGATAAGAGACATGCTATACTCATTGGCTACATTTTGATTTAGACTTTTGAAGTCAAGTCAATGAAATATTCCGTGTTCAGTTTTTCTCCCACATATTCGTCATTGATTTGAGCGACTGATTGGCTCAAAAAAACTATTTTGTCACAATTAGTAATTTCACTTTTCTGGGACACGTTTTTATTTTCCCAAATTGCACGTTTTTTCCCTAGTGTTGATTTAGTGTTGAGTACAGACGCGAATGGAGAAACGAATCGCGCAAGTAAGTCACCTACAAACAGGACGATGAGACGATGTCCTCCATCGATTCCTATATTCACGACACGGCTTGTGCTCTTGCATCTGGTCAATATCGTCTGTAGAGTTTAAGTCGGATGTGCTTCATCCACCATGACACCTCAGCGGTCGATGCGGCAGGTTCTGCGTTATTGCTCCTCGGTTCCTCTGCCACTCAAAGCACAATATTCCTGAGAGACTCGGGCCACGGGAAGAATGGAAAACAGCTGATGTTGTGGTTCAGTCGCTTGACCTACACTTAGACGTTATTGGATGGTAGATTTAAAAGGACAGACGTGTGTTGTGCGGCTGAGTGATCTGGTTCCGAGGGTCTAGTACTCATCGTGCGGTCGGTGAATAAGCCGGACAAGACACACGTAGTGTATTACTGCACCACGTGAAGATCGTTAGGACGGACTTAGGGACGGATTCTGTGCGGGTTAAAGATTTGCCCGGTATTCGCTTGAACTCTCGATGAAGTGGCTTTTTTGGGAACGTTGGGCTGAATAAGTGAAAAAATCTCAAACAAAAAAAATCGAAACAATCGTAATTTTCCAAGACTTACGCTTTTTCACATATTTCCAAAAACTGGGTGTTCCAAAAAAATGTGGGTTTTTTTTATTTAAAAAAATTACTTAATTAATTAAAAAATAAAATAAAAAATATATTTATGTATGTATGTATAAATCCAGACAGATTTTGTTGTTGCTGTTGTTTTAATGTTTTTATTTGTAGAAAACCACTTTGGAAATGCCTATAATAAACCCTTCTATTATGTTCATTTCAGAGGAACAATAATGTCTGTGGATCAATTTGACCCGGGGGACTTTTATTATGCATATAAGAGTCAGAAACCAAAAAGTTCCCCAAAACAGTGTGTGTGTGAGTGTGAGACAGCAGTGTATTGTGTCTCATAGTTGCAAATAAACAATTAGTATTTGATCTTTCTGACTCTTTTTAGCTTCTATTTTGTCTGAAGGGTCAAATTGACCGGAACATTATCATTGTAACACAAACATGTAGCGGTCGTTACAAATATGTCAACTGAAACATTTTTGTTTAAATGTAGATTACACTCACTGAGACAAGCTGGAGAAGTTTCAATGTAGAAAAAATATTTGTTAAATAATTTTTTTTTATTTTTAAACTTTTAACACGGCTCAATTGGACCCGAACAGTATCTCTGTAATATAATATACATGTAGCGCGGTGTTACACATGTGAACTGAATCGTACTGAATAATTTTAAATGATGATTACACAAAATAAGACAAACGGGAGAAGTTTTAAAGTTCAAAACTTGAAAGTATTTTTTTAATATTTTTTAAACGGATCAATTTGACCCAAACATAACAGGTGGGTTAAACAAACCCATATTGGCCAAAATTGTGGGTCTGTATTTCTATCTGCCAGTGATTTCATTGAATCCAACTTTGTAGATGGTGACTTGGGCTTGAGTTGCGGTAAAGGCGAAAGGCGGAGCTTATCTCCAGTAAGAACCAATCACAGCAAAAGACGTGTTGAAATTTAATGGCGAAATGCCCGCATCATTTGTTTAGGTGGCATGTTTTAGTAAACGTTCACAATCTGATTCCGAATGAGTAGTTTAATCCTCTGAAAAGACTTGAGTTCCTACTTTAAAAAACATGCACTTACCACAAATTTCATCCTTAAAAGCAACTTTTAAATGACCTTTAGATGTTTTTTCTTGCAGTGAACGTTGAATGACATTTAATTGGGGGAATCAATAAATACTAGATCAAAAACAAAGATTCTTTGTTTCGTGATGTCGAATCATCTGCGGTCGCGGGATTCATTGCTTGGGAAGTCGGAATTTAAGACTGTAGTTTATGAATGCTTTTGAGAAAAAGTGAATAACTATACGGCGTAATTCAAAAAGTTGTAACCAGAGTGCGACTTATTATTTTGTGACTTATATACCGAAGGAAGGTTCTTCCTCAGTTTTCTGAAGGACTTGGTGAAGACGAGTGGCGAATGGCAGATTTGAGTTCCTGCTTTCAAAAACATGCACTTGTCACAAATTCCATCCGCGATCAATCGAAATGTGGTGAACACATCCTTAAAAACATCTTTTAAATGACCTCCGGGCTCTTTCTAGACGCGGAGCCGTTTTCCTTGCGGTGAGCGTCGAATGACATTTAACGTTCAAACGCTTCCCATTAAACGCTAATGACTCAACATTATCGGCAGCAATAATCCTCCGAGCTTGTGTGTTTTGTCCGTCCTCGGGGTGGAATATTAATAGCTCCGTCCAGACTATTGCCGCGAGGAGATTCTGACCCCGACGACCCGCCTGAGAATCCTTGGCTTAACTACTGACCTGAGCGAAGGTAATTCTGTGTATCTTGCTACAAAATGAGCCACTTCCTGTTGATGACAATAGGCCTCGTAAGTGCGTTGGTGTAGGTCAGATGCTTCTGAATGTCTGAGATTTTAGTCTTTAACGTCTAGTTGAACGTAGAAATGGCGGAATTGGGCAAAACCGTGCAAGAAAACGTCTTTTGTACCGCGGTGTTACCGGAGTAGTGAAAGTACACTTTGTTGTAAAAATTCCAAGAAGACTTGCTTAAATTAAGTTTTAAAAGAAATTTTTAAAAAGAAGCCCAATTTTAAAAGAACTTTAATCACCGTATTTATGTGAATATAAGTACCCCTCTGATTTTTCAGGCACAAAATAAAAAAATCAAAAAAAATGAAAAAAACTTTTCTGGTTAAATTCTGTTAAATTCTGTTTCTCTTAGAAATGCTACTATTTTCTTCAACAACCGTAACTTGACTCGTATCATTTTGATAGTTTTACTTGAATAATATATAACAAAAAGTCGATTGTAGAGGTCAGGACTTAATTTCTCAAGATCCTTTGCTCTGCAGTCAGACAATTTTTTTGAGCACTGAAAATTTGAAAAAAAAAAAAAAAATGGGTGCTTATATTCGCGTAAACACGGTTTATTCTGATTTTGGGCTCCGCTTGAAAAAAGTGCAACCGCTAATTGACGTTGACGCGATTTATGGCGCAGATATGGCGTTCACGCAGATGGCGATATCAAATCGTCCGACCAAGAATTTAACCGCACTAGAATTTCTTCGACTTGTCACGCACAATCACGTTACAATGTAATCGTGAGTGTCCATTCAAATGTAGTAGTGGTGTAGTGAAGCTAAGATACAAATAATCACAAATGTAGTCAAGTACAGAGTAAAAGTTGCTTTTCTGAATTTACCCAAATCAGTTTCGTTTTAGTGGCTGACTCTCGGCTTTGGTTCGGTCCATTTATTGTGTTTTTCTAGCGGTAGTGAGCGCGTTTTACGTCATCATTAAGACTCTAACGACGTTTGCTCTGCGCTGATGTACGTATAAGCTCACTCGCACGTAATTGCGAAGCTGGTTTCAGTGCTATTGGGATTGGGAAGAATAATATAAATGCTTTTTACACATCTAGCCTGGTTTTCCTGTGATGTTTTAGCGTTTTTCGACTTCATCGCATTAACCGTTTCTTTGCGTTTGGTGATGCTTTTATCCAAAGTGCATTACAGTCGAATTATACATTAATTCCCATGCTTCACTCTGGACTCCAACACACGTTTTTTCAGTCCATGAATTGAAAGAAGAAAAAAAAACCCCAATGGCGCAATGACAATGTTTTCTACACTTTATGGTCAGAAAGCAGAACAGTATTGTGTGGTAAGTCATTCAAATGAATAAAACGGAACTGAAGTTTACACAGTCCTGTTGTGTTTGATGTAAATATACACAAATTATTCACAGAAATTGCCAGAAAATGTCTGCCATACACTTTGCCAATTATAAACTATATTGTAATTGGAATCAGACTAAAATTTTTTTCATTTATTAGAGAGAGTAGCTAGTAGGCTACGTGCCGAAGATTTATTTTTCGGGTTTTTGTTTCTAAGTTTAGTTTAGCGATCCGAACGCGATAGTTAGCGTGTTTTGTTTTGATCTTTTCTTTGATTTCCAGCGCCGCTCACGCCTCGTCTATTTGTTCCACAAGTAAGGATCTAAGTGTATCATTTTATTTTTTTCCCCGAGTTATTCACTAAATCAGTACTAAAAATCATTGGTTGATGTTTGTCTGTTTATTGCACACTGCACCGAGTTCTACCTCCACTATCGTTCAGTTCCACACGTCTAATCATTAATATTTTCTTTTCTCTTATATTATTATTATTTACTTATGTGCGGCTTCCAACAGCCCTAGCCGACAACGAGCCAAAGGGAGTCGTAACATAATTGGGGGCTCGTCCGGGAGCGACGTGATTATTGAATGGTTGTGTGATTATTGTGTTTTGATGTGATTTTGAACTTGATATAGTAAACTAACGTGTGAATTAAATACCGTGTTCAGGTAAAAAAGGTTTATCTAATTGTTAAGATGGAATTTAAGTTACAAACGTTTATAGATAATCCTTCGTTTGAAGCGATCTTCAAGCCGGCAGATTGAAGGCAATTGTGAAGAAAAGACAATTTGAGAAAAATGGGAAATTGTTGGTGCTTTGGACGAAAAGGCGAAGACCGAGATCAGTCACAGGAGACAAATGTAGATCAGTCACAGGAGACAAATGAAGAGGATTCAGATATATCTGAAGAGGATTCAGAGATAGCTGTAGAGAGGGCAGAGGAGGGAGCTAGTCCGGCGCAACTAGCCGTTGTGGAGCGGCGAAATCAAGTGCGGGAGCGGTTCTCTTGCAAGAGGACGAGAATGGGATCAAATTTTTCAAAAAAATTTGACAAGTGTCAACGTAACTATTCCACTATAGAAAAGGAAGCTTTGGCTGTGTTATTGGCGTTACAACATTTTGAGGTGTACGTTGGTTCTGCTACTATTCCGGTTGTCATTTTCACTGACCATAATCCGCTGATTTTTATTTTCCGTATGCGCAACCAAAATCAGCGCTTGATGAGATGGTTTTTAATTCTGCAAAACTACAACTTCGAGATCCGGTACAAGAAAGGTACAGATAATGTGGTGGCGGATGCACTGTCTCGTGTGTAACTAGAAGGCGGTTTGATTATTGTTGTTTGTATCGAAAATATGAATATTTTCTTTTTTAAGGGAGAGGGTGTTACATCTCGCGCAATGTTTTTTGACATTGTTTGGGGGAGTGTCAATTACGCAGGACGACGGACGACGGAACTCCTCCCCATTCATTCGGAACGCCTTCCCATTCATTCACCGGGGGGTTCAAAGGTCGGCGCGACGGAAGAGACGGCAGCGTTTTCGATCTCGGAGATGCTCGCCGGTTCTGGTGGCTGTGGAGAAGTTGTGTGTTCTCCATTTCAAGTGTGTTTTGTAAAGATCCTGAGTTCGTGTTAGAGGCAAGGTTAGTCTGTCACGTGATATACATTCTCATCATGTAGTTTCGTTTGAATGTATGGACACACCAGTTTAGGAGCGGACGCTGACCCGTGTATTTTTTTCATTTATTAGAGAGAGTAGCTAGTAGGCTACGTGCCGAAGATTTATTTTTCGGGTTTTTGTTTCTAAGTTTAGTTTAGCGATCCGAACGCGATAGTTAGCGTGTTTTGTTTTGATCTTTTCTTTGATTTCCAGCGCCGCTCACGCCTCGTCTATTTGTTCCACTAGTAAGGATCTAAGTGTATCATTTTATTTTTTTTCCCGAGTTATTCACTAAATCAGTACTAAAAATCATTGGTTGATGTTTGTCTGTTTATTGCACACCGCACAGAGTTCAACCTCCACTATCGTTCAGTTCCACACGTCTAATCATTAATATTTTCTTTTCTCTTATATTATTATTATTTACTTATGTGCGGCTTCCAACAGCCCTAGCCGACAACGAGCCAAAGGGAGTCGTAACAGCATGCAATCTTCATATTTTCGTTTGAAATTATTTATTTGTGTATTTTTTATTTCTATATTATACCTTTGTATCTTCTGTATCTCTGCATCTTTATTATATTTTTGAAGTTTTTGTTGTACAAAGTTGCATTGCTCCCTTACTCTGATTAGCTGGTGAACAAAAACATGAAGATTGCGTGTGCAAGCGAAAATTAAAAACAGCAAACAAATGTGAAGCATTTTCGTTAGTTTCATAGAAATGTACGTTTGATATCTGATTAGATAGGCTTGGATAGGCCACAGTCATTAGGCTACATAACATTGTCTTCTACTGAATGCAAAGCAAAACACAAGTAAAAGGTACATTATTTTAGCATGTTA
>MU204413.1:10420775-10446690 GCA_017309775.1 Paedocypris sp. Pulau Singkep
CTTTGCCACAAAGAGCAAAACAGTAGCAGTTGAGTAGCTGGTGGAACGACACAGCAGTGTTTAGGTTTCTTCTCGCAGAAAATTGTTTAGAACGTGTTGCATTGAGGCAATTTTGAGCAGTGTTGCACAAGTTACTTTGAAATTGTAATATGTTACACATTACTTGTTACTATTTGTAAAATGTAATGTTACATTACAATATTGCTGTCTCTGAATTGTAATAGTTCTGTATTACTTTTCAGTTACTTTCACCAAAGTAACTACAGAGGTAGAAATCCCCGAGTATTTTAAGAAAACGTGCTCAGCCAACTCGTCGATGGCGTTAGTTAGCATTGCGGCTAAGGGGTTAGCATTGCGGCTAAGCGGTTAGCATTGCGGCTAAGCGATTAGCATTGCGGCTAACCGATTAGCATTGCGGCTTAGCGATTAGCATTGCTGCTAAGCGATTAGCATGCATCGTTAGAACTCACTCGCTCGTCTCGACGTTCCTGCTGGGCTCAAGCTTTTCGACGCCGAGCAAGCCGCTGGCACCAGGATGGCGCGCAAGCTAGGCCTACAAGGCAGTTAGCCTGTAAATACACCGTGACTAATGTGCGCGTAATGGAGAGCAAATCTGTTGCTGCGCGAGATTATCCCACAACCTGGGTTCAGCGGGACGCCAGGCCGAGAACTGCCAGCCTCACAGAGAGGAGCCCATGTCTGTGACCGATTTAGTCTACGTAGCTACCACTTGTTGTCTTTAGGCCCCATTACGGGCATTTATGTTCAGTATTCATGGGTGCGTGGTGGGCGCTGTAGTCATGGAGCTTCTCCTCTGGAGAGACGGGCACAGATGGTGGCATCTTCTCTGCTCACGCTGCCCACTGGCCTGAGAGACCTCCGCTTGTTGTGTTTGGTGTCTAATCCGAACCAGAAAAAGTTTTCAAAAGGCTTGACGTATCTTATCGTTTGACTCGATGGGAGCGAGGGAATTGGAGGGAGCGAGGGATTCATTTCTGCAACACGTTTTCTGAGTAGAGGAGCTTTCACATCAATTTTTGGCTATTTTTTTAATGAATTACAAAGATTTCAATTTTCAATGTATGGTTTGGTCCAAAATCCATAAGTAGACATTCCGTCCCGCCAACAATTTGACACAAAATTGACCAAAACACGGATTCTACTGAATCAGCTTTACAACCAACAGAAGAAACATCAACAAGAAATAACAGATACAACAACAACAAAATGTAGATCAAGAATATCAGGAACGCAACTCTTGGTTTTTTTTCCCTTGGGTTTCTTTTTTTTTTTCTTTCTGTTTTTTTTTTTCTATAATTTTTAATGCATTTATTTTTTAAGACTTTCTAAAAATTTTGCAAAAGAACTACATTTTATAATTTCATCACTCAGTTCATTCCATAACTTTACACCAACAACTGAAACACACATCCTTTTTACATTTGTTCTCACTTTAACATGTTCAAAAAAGTACAACCCTCTTAGAGTAGATCTACCAACCCTTAACTTAAACAAAAACTATGCACTTTTTAGAATGAAATAATTTTTGACTCTGTATATAAACTGTAGTATTTTAATATTTACAATGTCTTTTAGTTTCAAACAGTTGTTCTTAATGAACAATTGATTTATTGATTTATAATTTCCTACTCGGTTCACAAAGAGAGAAGATGCTCAGCTTATGGAAGCGACCAAAATCAACGTCTCAAAACCCTTCAAAAAAGTGGCATCACAAATAATAGGCTTTGTTTAGATAATAAGGGAGATGATGATGAAGCTTTAAATGTCCTTAAAGCGATCGTCTCCTCAGGATTCGAGAAACGTCAATATTTAAGGAAGTTTGGCCGAGTTGGAGGATTGTCTTCCAGGAGACGTAAAGCTTGAAAGATGGAGGGTTGCGGCGTATCTGCGTGGTTTCACACTGGTGGGCGGCGACGCCGTGCCAACATCCTTACCGCCATCTGTGCTCGCGATTGATGGCGACACCTCGGATTGTTGGTCGTGTCAGTGATGCTTTCACTCGGCCTCCGAGCGGGACTGACGCTTCTGCTTTGGTAGCTAAAGTTGCATTTTTATTGCTTTTTGAAAATATTTTGTAATTGTTGTTGTTGATGAAAACCAGTTTTAAAATGCCTTAAACGTTTAATATTAAGTAAGCTTGAAATGCAGATGAAAAAGGTTATGTTACGCTGTGTGCGTGTGTTGTTCAATCCGATTTTTCCAGAACTAAAGCTTTTAGGTGTCTCGCAAACTTCCCGTAACTGTCTCTTTGCTCACATGTCTTGTCCTTATACAGCATTCTAAGGTTCTTCTTCATTGATTTCTCTATTTTTACATTTCCTGTCTTGGCAGAGCTAGAGAGATCTGAAGGAACAGCAGTTTAGGAGTTTAACATAAAACATTCTAGACCTAAAAATTATTATTAATATATACTTACTGTACTTTTTTTTTTTTTTCGGTGAAACAATTTGCAGACAATTTTTTTTTTCGGGTTTGCCCTGCGCTGTGTGAAGGAGAGATATCGCAGATCTTTCCTACCTGCTGCGATTAGACTTTACAATTCGAACTTAAATTTTAAGTGGTGACTGGAACTATGCTTATGACGGGCAGGTTCATTTATGGTCTGTGTTTGTTTGTTTGTTTATTATGATGTGTGCAGTGCGTTATGGTGATGTTTGCTTATATGTTTGCTTATTTGTTTGCTTATTTATTTGTTTGGATTTGTTGTTGCTGATGTGACGTGAAATTTACCCGCTGTGGGACTAATAAAGGATTTTTCAATTCAATTTCAATTCAATTCAATTCAAGTCTTCACTTGTCTACCAGGTGGACTAGTTAATCGAATAGAACGAAATATGAACTGCTTTGTTTCCTATTTCAATGCTAATTATAATAATTAATAATTATAATTAATACTCAATTTCAGTTGATATTAATGCGTATTTTTAATACTGCAGATATTTCTTTTGTTTGAGGCAAAGTCAAGTTGTTTCATGCTTGGTATTAAATATAAACGACGTGAGAAATGCAGAATGGCGGAATTTCTAAAAAAAAAAACTGCACAAAATACGTTATAAAATGTATATTCAAATTGAAATCTTTTCATTTACCTGCAATAGTCACAATTATAATTAGACCTGCAACAATCCCAATTTGAATAATCTTTTTATTTTGATGTTTTGTATGAAATAATGACTTTCCTCACGACCAGCCTGTTTGTTGTTCTCAACCTCCTCGTCTTATTAAACTCTCACGGAGAGATGCGCCAAGTGTGTGTCTTTTATGTGCGGCTTTACAAACAGCGATGTTAAAAGTAATCACATTCTCCAGCGCTATTTATGTCACTGAGCAGCTTTGTAAGTGCGAGTTGTAAAGTGTGGTGCTGAAGTGTGGGAACAGCAGGTTTCTTTATGGGCTGCGGATACGAGCGGCTCGGTTTATGGCTGCTTGGCTGATGGATAGAGGTGTAGTGAACATCTCGCTGCGTCTGAACTTTCACGTTCTGCACATCCATAAGCCATTTCTCCATTCGCTTCGGTTAGAGAACATCTCTAATTTGAATAATTTATGCACCACTATGACCGGTGTGATCCGACTTGACTGTCAATAAGACGTACATGCGCATTTGCGTGGAATTTTAGCTTGAAAAGGACAAACAAAATGTATATAATTTGTAAAGAAAAGTAAACGTTGCTTGGCCAATGTCGAATGCATTAGAAACGACCGCCATTATTGGCGAATTATTGGCGCCTTTACATTGGGTGACCCAGCGTCCTCTTCCCTGGTTCCTCTTTTTACGTCGTGTCCCGGACGGGTTTTATAAATTCACAAAATTGTCCGGTTTTCACTCTTCTTGAGAGGACCATTACATGTATACGTAGGTTCGCCACCCGTCCTTTAAATTATTGGAGAACTGATTATTTGAGAATGAAATTGCGCGTCACGTTTGAAAACAACAGCGGATGGGTTAGGGTTAGGAGACAGAGAGAAAGAGCGAGAGTAATTGAGAGAGAGAGACAGACACAGAGAGAGAGAGAGAGAGAGACAGAGAGAGAGAGAGAGACAGAGAGAGAGAGAGTAATTGAGAGAGAGAGACAGAGACACACAGAGAGAGAGAGAGAGACAGAGACACACAAAGAGAGAGAGAGAGACAGAGAGAGTATTACCGTTGTAGTTAATATATCAATAAACAACATAATGCCCATGTAACTAACACATTGAAACATTCTATATTATTAATTTGTTGTATAAAAACATTTAGTATGACAACTGCCCACTAACATGACTCAATAATCGATATTATAGTTATTGTCATAGATATTGTTGAAGCCGGATTTTCTCACAAAAGAGAAAATTAAATAATTAACATTTGTCTCGAGGTCACGCCGGTTGTCCTCTTTATTAGGAAATCAAAATACGGTCTACCTACACCCACAAGGCCAGATGCCGAAGTCGAGAATAAAACCAGATTTTGACCAGGCAATATTGGGATCATCTCAAAGTCTTGTAATGGCGTGGTGTCCCACATCAAGGTTCTGAAGGCGTGAGATGGCTGATCTGGAGCGCTTGTCCTCATTAGTCCAGGTGTCTCTGGAGAACATTGGCTTCTAGTGTAAACCAGCAGGAGTTACCGGAGTAAAAATATTATTTCTGCGCTTAAGTCGCCGCGGCGGGTAACGGAGTGGGATTTCTCATTTGTTCCCTGACAGGTTTGAGTCACGGTAATTACGCCAGTTGAACTTTGCGTAAAGTCGTGGCTCGTCCTCTGCTTCTCTCGGAGACGTCCGACTCACTTTGCCAACTCCGTTATGAAGCAAGAAGCACACAGGCCGCTTGTCTTTGGAATAGTCACGAAGTTAAAATACATCGTAGAATTTTAGCCTTTTTTTCGCCTACTTTTTCCTTCTTCTCCTCACGTTTTTTTTTACGCATATCTGTACTGTCTACTCCTTACAGTTATTACTTAATACTTAATAGTTAATACTTACATCCATGTTGTCATTAAGCTTAATTAAAAAAAAATGAATCACGCCATCCGGTTGCGGTAAAACTTGATTGTGATTGGATGAGATGAACCGACATCATTCTGACACCATCGGTTTGTGCTTAATTCGTTTTTCGTCCGTTGCAGGCTGGTAGCCAAGATGAGTCGTCAATTACCATGTTAAATCATTGGTCGTATCTAGAAGAATTTTTTTTAAATAATTGGTCGTAAACTTTTCGAACTTTCAAAAAATACTTTAAGTAGTTACCGGACCAGTACTTTTACTTGAGTAAAAATTTATACTTTTACTTCCACCAAACTCTACATCCATTCTTCTACTTGAACGAACAAGTACTTCTACTTTTAACAAACGAATAGAATCAGCCATAAAAGCAAAACGAAACGAAAAAAACATGAATATATGCACATATGTGTATGAATGTATATCTACCTGGCAGAAGTCTGAATTGCAACCTTTTATTATACAGTGTTATAACCTACACAATTATAACCTTTTTATTACTGTGGTACCCCGACTACGCCCTAGATAACAAAAATCCCTAGTAACAAAATAAGTCGCCGCAAAAATGTCGTCCCAAGCCTTCTTTAAATGACGTTGTGCGAATCTCACAGGTTACGAGAAACTTCAGGGATTCGCATGACATCATTTCAAGATGGCCGCTGTATCATTATATACTGTACATTTATACTATATATTATTACCAAATGGCAAACTAAACAACTGCTGTGTAACGTGTTTATATCACAGTTGTTATGAATATTTTACCATTTACGAAAAAAAATGGTCTGAATTTATGAAGTCGTGGCATCGATTAGATGAATTAAATTAGCGGCTCAGCTAACGAAATTTCCGCCAAACGAAACAGTTTAATTTGTCTGTCGGACGGACACATCAGTCCAGATGGGCGGAGCCTCGCAGTGGAGGTCTCGTGTCCTGCTGAGATCTGGTGTGATGAAGTGAGATGATGATGAGGAAGAGACACCAGCGCTGGATTCAGAGCGTCATGTTCACGTAGGAGGTTTGGCAGCGAGATGAGAGACAGAGCTGTTATTTGTTAGCAAAATATATAATAGCTGTAACAAAATAGCTGTTTTTTTTAGCAAAATACATTTTTTTAAGCCCAAGAATATTTTGCTTTTATGCTTCATAAGGATATTTGAGCACGAGTGATTTCTCAGAAATCAGAAACTCGGAAAGAGATCTATCTCTCTTTCTCTCTCTCTCTCTCTCTCTCTCTCCATCTCTCTCTCCATCTCTGTCTCTTTCCATCACTCTCTCTACGTCTCTCTCTCTATCTCTCTGTCTCTCACTCTCCATCTCTCTCTCTATCTCTCTCTCTCTCTGTCTATCTCTCTCTCCATCTCTGTCTCTTTCCATCACTCTCTCTCTGTCTCGCTCTCCATCTCTCTCTCCATCTCTGTCTCTCTCCATCACTCTCTCCTTATCTCTCGCTCTCCATTTCTCTCTCTCTGTCTCTCGCTCTCCATCTTTCTCTCTCCATCTCCATTTCTGTCTCTCTCTGTCTCTCGCTCTCCATCTCTCTCTCTCTCCATCTCTGTCTCTCTCCATCACTCTCTCTCTATCTCTTGCTCTCTGTTTCTCTCTGTGTGTCTCTTGGTCTCCATTTCTCTCTCTCTCCATCTCTGTCTCTCTCCATCACTCTCTCTCACTGTCTCTCGCTCTCCATCTCTCTATCTCTCTCTTTCTCCCACTCCCCATCTCTTTGCCACGCCCCCTCTGTCTCTCTCTTTCTCCATTCTGTCAATCAGTTTTATGCCTCGTTTTTTCTCTTCTCTCTTTCTCTCTCAATTCTCTCAAGCTAAATATTCTGTTACTACGTCTTTCTCTTTATTCTTTATTTTCCATACTTCGCTCTTAGTGAGTCTCACTCCATCTCCCATTTATTCTTCTTTCTCCTCAATGTCTTTTTGTGACTCTCGCCATCTCTCTCTTTCTTTTCTTCACGTAGGTGGTTTGGCAGTGTAATAGCGATAAACAACAGACCGCATCTCCTGTATTTCTTTCCATTTATTTAATATTTATTTGACAGAAAAGGGATTTAATCCCTTTCAGGCAAATATTAATAAAGTCCAAAATATTCTTGGACAAAATTAAAAGACAAGAATCTTTGGCTTTCTTTGCTTTGTAAAAATATTTGATTATGAGCTTCCTAGAAAACACAAGTAATAAGCTGCATGTAGGATTATTCTTCTCTTTTATTTATTTGCCTCTCTCTCCGCCTCTTTTTCTGTACATTCTGTTTGTCAGTTTTTTGTCTTGTCTTTTTCTTTGTCTCAAGTCACTCTCCTCCCTACCTCTCTCTCTCCATCTCTCGTGTACACTAAATACTCTCTCATTCCATCTTTCTCTCTTCGTTGTTTTTTCTTCTACCTCGCTCTTATTCTACACTGCCTCCATCTCTCTTTCACTCCTCTCTCGTACACTAAATAACCTCACTCCATCTCTTCCTTTCATTCTCACCCTCTCTCTCCTCATCAAGCATGAAGATCAAAGACTGGAAGCCGTGAAGCTCCCGAGCCTAAATTAGATTCATGCTTCCTTGAAAGAACAGAGGAATTGGAAGGATGAAAACCGAAGGTCAGTGTCAGCTGGCCGCCTCCACGCGAGCAGGATTAGGTCTGGATTGCTGGTCTCCACAGAGCAGGAGAGCGAGGAGAGAGCGGAGAACAGGCGTCAGGTGGAGGAGGGTCTCTCATCACCCGCGGCCACATCTGAACCGCTTCCACCTCAGGAATACGCTCAAAGAATCACTTTACCAACAACGGAAACACACATGTGCTCAGGGAGCCGCTTAAACGGGTTTACGTTGAAATATTTGGTTTTTTTTTCGCTTCCTCATTGTTGCGCTCAGATGAGATCAAAGATTTAATTTTCAGCGCTTGTGTTGGATCTGTTTACACGGACACGAACGACCAAGGCAATTAAAAAGTGGTGACCGACGTATAATTGCGAAACATCGGCGGCTTTAGCTTTAGCCTGTGACCTGCAGTGGCTCGTGGGGGAAATTAATTAGTGCGTACGCTTCTACTCGCCGCTTATTTCCAGAAGCCTCTCATGCTAATGAGCAGTCGTGCTACGCTAGTCTGCCGAATAATGCACGTTACAATCTAAGTGCGACACAAACGATAAATGCTTCGAATGACGTTGCCTACGATGTCAATGACGTCTACTCGCAAGCAATGTCACGAGAGCGAATGACATCGTTACGAATTATGCCCGTCACAAATCACATCATGACAATGTGCGCCGCAAAATAAAGACATCGCATATGTTGCGAACGATGCACATCACAGAAATGTATGTATTTATTTTTTTTAAATGTTAATTCGTAATCGACCTTGTTACAAATCATGATTGTCGCACGCTAAGACACAACGGGTGAAACGAATGACGTCAGACAGCAATTAATGCTGAACTTTGCGAATGATTCTGTTAGGAATAACGCACGCTACGAACAACGTTGAATTGTTAGCTAATTCGCATTATGGCTAAATGATGTCTCATTGTGCGTTCAGTTTGAAGAGTTTTGAGGTTTTTCCAGTATTTTACACTGTAAAAGATTAAACGAGTGGAGGTGAGATGATTCAGACAGCACTAGTAGAACAGCGATGTGGATCAGACAGTACAGACTGATCGGCGAATCAAAATGGCCAGTTGATTCTCAGACCCGATCAAGGACTTGTCTAGTAGCTGAACACCAGAATCACACGTTTCCACGAACAAAAGCAAAAATTGCATTTTAGCTTCTAAATGTAGGAAATCTAGCATCTTTGATTGTATCTTTATTTTATTTCCACTTAACTCATGCGGATAACGTTCTGCCGAAATGTGTTTATAGTTGACTAATCTCTCTCTCTATCTCTCTCTCACTCCGTCTCTCTGCCTTTCTTCTCTTTCTCTCTCTCTCTCTCTCATTCCATCACTCTCTCTCACTCTGTCTCTCGGTCTTTCTTCTCTCTGTCTCTCTCTCTCCCTCCATTACTGACTCTCACTCTGTCTTTCTTCTCTCTCTCTCACTCACTCTGTCTCTCGGTCTGTCTGTCTCTCTCTCTCTCTCTTACTCCATCAATGTCTCTCACTCTCTGTCTTTCTTCTCTACTTCTTTCTTTCTTTCTCTCTCTCTCTCTGTCTCTCTCTCCCTCTCTTGTTTTCAAATTTGAAAGATGAATTTTGTAAATGAAAATTTGACTGAAAAAGTTATTGCCACCTAGACGTGTAATTAAACGAACAGCGTCTGTTCTCTAGACTCGCCGTGTTGTAATTCCAGCATTCCTCCCGTTTTCACCGACACACCGACGCGCGGAAACGGAGTTTGCAAATATTTGTTTTCTTGTGGTTTTCGTGTACGATATAATCACGTTGCTACGGGAGCCTTGTAATTCGCAGCGATTTCACTTAAACTCATTAAACGAGTGCATAGAAACGAGCCCGAGTTTCATGCAAATACTGTCGGAGCTGTCGACGGCGCTCCGTGTCGCGTTCTCCGAGCCTTCAGAAAGTTCCGGGCTGATTGTCAGAGCAATTATGTCGCCTGTGATTGGGGAAGCGATTAGGGTTTGAAGGTTCTGGTGGCTGTAATTACGCAGGTCCAGGTACCAAACATGTTCTCCTCGGCATCTCACATCCCCTTCCCTAAATTTTCGTACGGCGCAGTCTTCCGTCTTGGATGGTGCAGGTGCTGAACAAACTGATTGCGACAATTATGGTTAATTAGCAAAGTTTTCTGATGCATCCCGAGCAGAAACGATTGTAACTGCTAACGCAATCACAGAGGACAATGTGGCAGGGATTTCAATGTTTTTCTTTTTTTTTGTTATATTTTCGGAATTTCTTGTGGCGAGGAAAAGGAAAAAAAAACAAGACCAGTCAATTCGAGGTTCTCGACAACGCATGCAGCACATGCTATCGTGAGAGGGAGTGGGTGGAGCCAGGTGGTGGGCGGAGCATGGTGGGTGGAGCCCAGAGACTGTCTGCGAATGGAGCTTACAGAAACTAGGAATTTACTGGTTAACGCAGTTCGAAAAAAACACAATCGACAGCTAAACGGTATACGTGTTTGCTACAAATGCATTTATAACTTAAGGTTAAATGCACTTATTATGTATGTGGACGTCCACAAATCTGACAAATTAAGTCTTTAGTAATTGACTAGCTGGTTTTACTCTTCTCCTTTGTTGTTTGTTGAACTTTGGTGTGATTTTGGAATCGGTTCGATCGGTATTGAGCGGTAAAAGCGGTTTGTTTTGGCAGGAAGCGCAGCCGTGTTTCCCTTCGCAACGGCCCCAGATATGAAATTACCGTTATTGTTGACAGGTTGTTAAGCGAGAATTGATCTGTGAATTGTTTGACGCAACCGTGTGTTGTACTGGCTGAATGAAAATCTAACAGAGCGGCTGTTGTGCTTAGAAAACACACAATGATTGTAGAAACGCGCTCAAGCCTTTTTCTTTATGCTTGCTTTTCCAGAGTCGAATGATTGGGTGACGGATGAGAGAAAAGTTCAGTTTTATTCCAAAAATAACAGTTCTTTGAAAGATTGTCCACGCGGTCAGTGCACTGTTGAGATTTTACAGTTTTGTAAAAAACTTTTATTACAATTTTTATTTCAAATTTTCTACATATTTTATGGAAAGTGTTTTTGTAATTAGTGTTTTTTTTTGTAATTAGATCATTTCTGCTCAAATGTATAAAATGTCCCATTTTTATTCAAATTAGAGAATCCTATTTTAGTTAAATATTTTTTCTGCTTCTTTTAAGTAGGGACATTTTACACAGACAAAAATAGTTTTACTTTTACACATTTTTTTTTTTACATCTACACAATTATGTTTAGCCCAGCAACCTTATGACATCAACTTTCTTTGTAATTATTCCAATCTGATTGGCTGATGAAGAAATGTGTTCAGATTGTGGAAAATTGGTTAATTCCATGAAGGACATTACAGGTTTGAAGACAAGGCGTGGCCCCCACAATTGCTGCTTGCAGCTATATTTGACATTTTGCCTTTGTTTTATTACTTATTTCGTTTTTTTAAAATGATGAAGCCATTTTTGTCCACACACATAAACCAAAAAACGTCATCATCTTCGGTCTTGCAGAAGCTGTAAAAGCATCTGTGAAGGACAAAACGAGTGTATGAAGGAATGACGAGAGGGGCATTAATCCACCGAGGGGCTTTTAACAGTATTGCTTTCCCGCCGCACTGGTGCGGACTACATCGCCCCCATAATTCCATTCCAGCAGTAATTTAATTTAGTGCCAGAGCTTTTCATTTTCTGAATGAATCCGCCGTCCTGCTACAGCTTTTGCTCTCATTAAGCAAACTCATTTGATGGTGTCTGAGAGTGTGACGGAGGCCCCTCCCCCTCCCAACCGAGGAGCTCTGTACAAATTACGCCGAGTCATTTAGCGAATCGGCTAATGCAACGACGTCTCCATCAGAACGACGCAGCTAGCTGATTTCGCTTGATTTACAGAGTCATAAATTAGTTGGTTGGTATTTGTTCGTCATGAGTGAATATAGTAGGCCCTCATTGGCTAATTTTTAAAAAGTTGGCAAATTTCTTAGTTTTGTAGACAACGTGGCACATGTGGTTCCTGCGGGAGCAAGTCGGACCTACTATCCAGCTATTGCAGGTTCTAATCTCAGTTCAGTGGGATTGTCCAACGCAGGGTTTGGGCGTTAGAATCTGGATTCAATCCGAACCTCGGACTTACTGAGACTTTTTTTGGGCAAATTGAACATTTTTACACACCCAATATACCTCCAGAAACCTCTAATAGAAGGCCACCATGATGGAATGGATGAAAAATAGGCCACCTCTATTAGAAGGCCACTTTTACACAGGTAATATATACGTGTGACAGCACCACCCTCTAATAGAATGCAATATAGAAAGGTTGAAATAAAGAAGGCCATGGTCTTTTATTAGAGATTTTATGGGATTGTGGCACGCCCACATTGAAACAAGCAAGAAAATATGCCAAAAGACCAGGGACAGCAGCAGAGGTTAGCCACAGGTGTGAGTAGTCAGCCACTGACGAGGCAGCACAGATGATGCCGGCTTCCCGATCAATCAGCACAGCTTAAAAGGAGAGAAATCGGGACAGAGAAGTTCTTGATTCAGTAGCGAGAAAAAAACGCTTAAATAATCCAATCCAGGCTGTATCTCTAATCCAGAAAGTTCACAGTGCCGGTGCACAACCAGGTGAAAAAGAACCAAACGAAGGGGATGGGTGACAAAAAAGGGCCAATTCAGGCTTGACAAGCGTGTAGCTGACTGTATGGCGATGAATCCCAAAGGCACTTTGAAATCTGCATCTACGTTTTCAGAAGATCTTGGTGATGATAAGAATTATCTAGAATCTATCTCCAACCACACACATTTAAGAGTTATTAGGCAAAAGTCTCCATCGAAACGAAAACCCTAACCCAAACCAGTTACGAGGAAAAAGTCTAAATTTTTACAAGGAGCTGCAGAGTCAGTCAAGCACTAAAATTCCAAATTAGCAAAAAGTACCATTGCTAAAAAGCTTGGCTCTGTTACAGATACCTTAGCAGACTCTGGTTCCACTAAGGCACCTTTAACAAACTTCCCATGTGACAGCAGTTTAAAGTCTCAAGAACTACAGGAAGTGCCCTGCAATACTGATACAGTATCCCTAGCATAAAGCCCTCCATTTGAAAGGATAATGGACATTGTTACGAGTTTGCTGTTCCATCACGTACATGTGCACAAGATCAAGCAACAGACATGTGTTAAAGAATGAGCTCTGATTAAAAATGAAAGGAAAGATGGAAGATTGCAGTTAAAATGTACAGTATACGGAACCAGCTGTCCCAGCACCTTTGCCATGTCCCACGCCATGTCCAGGAAGTCTCTGCACTTCGCAGCAGGTGCTCCATACAGTAGCATGGAGCTGGGAAAGGGGGCATTGTGGGACGCCCACATTGAAATGGCAAGAAAAGATGCCAAAAGTTCCAGGGACAGCGGCAGCAGAGGCTACAGGACCATGAACGGCTCTCAGCCACAGGTGTGAGCAGTCAGCCACTGACGAGGCAGCACAGGTGATGCTGGCTTTCGAGTCAATCAGTACAGCTTGAAAGGAAAGAAAACCTGCCAGAGAAGTGGTGGAATTCTTGATGCAGTTGGAGCTGCATTGGAAGAAGAGATCATTGAGGACGGGAAGACCTGAAAGACGAAGAGACTGAAAGAAGAGAAGAGTTTTCATTTGTTTTCTGTAAAGAGCATTTCCCCCGTTTTTGGAAAATAAAGACATGTTACGTTACTCATCCAACGTCTAATTCATGAAGAGGTTCACATTATTTATTGTCTTTTTACTTCTGTAGTAATGTCCCCAACTTACATGGAACCTATCACCCACGTAATTGATCTCCAGGAAGACACAAACTATGATGCCAGCTTTCATATGCACGCTTACATGGCTACAAATGAGGTTTTAGCTGTTTTATAGTAGCAGTTTCGGATAAAACAAAACACGCTAACTATCGCATTCGGATCGCTAAACTAAACTTAGAAACAAAAACCCGAAAAATAAATCTTCGGCACGTAGCCTACTAGCTACTCTCTCTAATAAATGAAAAAAATACACGGGTCAGCGTCCGCTCCTAAACTGGTGTGTCCATACATTCAAACGAAACTACATGATGAGAATGTATATCACGTGACAGACTAACCTTGCCTCTAACGCGAACTCAGGATCTTTACAAAACACACTTGAAATGGAGAACACACAATTTCTCCACAGCCATCAGAACCGGCGAGCATCTCCGAGATCGAAAACGCTGCCGTCTCTTCCGTCGCGCCGACCTTTGAACCCCCCGGTGAATGAATGGGAAGGCGTTCCGAATGAATGAGGAGGAGTTCCGTCGTCCTGCGTAATTGACACTCCCCCAAACAATGTCAAAATACATCGCGCGAGATGTAACACCCTCTCCCTTAAAAAAGAAAATATTCATATTTTCGATACAAACAACAATAATCAAACCGCCTTCTAGTTACACACGAGACAGTGCATCCGCCACCACATTATCTGTACCTTTCTTGTACCGGATCTCGAAGTTGTAGTTTTGCAGAATTAAAAACCATCTCATCAAGCGCTGATTTTGGTTGCGCATACGGGAAATAAAAATCAGCGGATTATGGTCAGTGAAAATGACAACCGGAATAGTAGCAGAACCAACGTACACCTCAAAATGTTGTAACGCCAATAACACAGCCAAAGCTTCCTTTTCTATAGTGGAATAGTTACGTTGACACTTGTCAAATTTTTTTGAAAAATAGCAGACCGGGTGATTGATCCCATTCTCGTCCTCTTGCAAGAGAACCACTCCCGCATTTGATTTCGCCGCTCCACAACGGCTAGTTGCGCCGGACTAGCTCCCTCCTCTGCCCTCTCTACAGCTATCTCTGAATCCTCTTCAGATATATCTGAATCCTCTTCAGATATATCTGAATCCTCTTCATTTGTCTGCTGTGACTGATCTACATTTGTCTCCTGTGACTGATCTACATTTGTCTCCTGTGACTGATCTACATTTGTCTCCTGTGACTGATCTTGGTCTTCGTCCAAAGCACCAACAATTTCCCATTTTTCTCAAATTGTCTTTTCTTCACAATTGCCTTCAATCTGCCGGCTTGAAGATCGCTTCAAACGAAGGATTATCTATAAACGTTTGTAACTTAAATTCCATCTTAACAATTAGATAAACCTTTTTTTACCTGAACACGGTATTTAGTTCACACGTTAGTTTACTATATCAAGTTCAAAATCACATCAAAACACAATAATCACATACCTTTATTCGATTATGCATATACTCAATCGGTATGAGCAAAGGAAAAACTGGCACTGAAAACTGTAATTTAATCGGCTGGAATTCCAAGCAAAGTCATCTCAGCTCTGCTCTATTTGGAGAAGTGCTGCTGTCGCTGGAGCCGAGGAAGGCAAGTCGGTGACAGCGCAGGTTGTTAGCGAGACATCTCGAGGTTAGCTAGCATGTGACCGCGGGCAGCTGGAGAAGAACATGACCCAGCTCGGTCATTAGAGCTTCGCTTGGCATCTACGTGTCAACAGCTGGACATGAACTTCCACCATTTGTCTTCAAGATTCCCTGTCAAAAACAAAAAACGGAGTCTGGAGATCCCCTTGTTCAGTTTTATTTTTAGACGGAAAGCTGATTGGATAACGTTATATCCAGAATGTGAAGGTCATGGGACATTAGCGTAGTTAGCGTTGCTAGCTGGATATAAATGGTTCGGTTTGTAATTGGGAAGCACGTGTGAGTTTTCCATTAACCTGAGCGTCATGAGGTCCAACTGATATTAGACAGATGTTTCTACGTCTTCATCCCAGGGAAATTGGAGTGCCATTTTTAAGCGTCTATAGCTTTGGATGTCAGCACATAATTAAATCCACCAAGGTTAGACGGAGAGTTAGTCTTCCACTTAATCTGTATTAGTGTTCTATCTCTCCATCCATACCAGCCTCCTTCTCGTCATCCATCCTTCCGTTTTATCGCCACCTCTTCTTCCAATTTATCTCTACATCTGGTCATCCAAATCGATCTCCGCATTAATTCATTCATCTATCCCTGCATACATTCATCACATCGCTCTTCACCTGTTCATCTTTTTGACTTTATTTTTTTACCTTCACTGTTTTTTTCCAGTCATTTCATTCATTCTTTTTTACTGTCTGTCAGCCTGTCTTTTTGTCGATTCTTTGTTGCCTCCATTGTCCCTCTATATCCTATTTCCAATTCATTCTTTTATCTTCCCATTTTTTTGTTTTTTTTTTGGTACTCTTTCTGTCTGTCTCTTTCCTGTTCTACTGTCTGTTTCCTGTCTTCTTCTATGGTTCTTGTCACTTTAGTGCCTTACAATGTCTTGCCTGTCACTCTTTCCTATTTCTTCCTCTTTCATCAATATGTCCATTTTTTTAAAGCCACTTTTACCCCTTTCTGGGCCACAGGGAGCTCGAGTTAATATCTATGTCCCTATTCCTGAAGATAGGATGCACACTCTGGACCAATTAACCAATCGCAGGATCATGTCTTCTTTTATCAGTTCCTTCTCCTTTCTAATCTCTCGTCAATTCTGCTTGTGTCTTAATTTCATTTCTGTCTTTTTAATTCTTACCTTTTGTGACTAGTTTCAACCCTTCCACCTGTCTCTTCCCATCGCGCCGCCTGTCTCTCATTTTCCTGTCTTCCTGTTTTGTCAGGAATAATGTCCAGACATTGTCAGCTGTTGAAGTAGGTCACGCTGAGCTTGCAGCAGATCCATTAACAATCGTGGCACTCTCCACCTGAGCATTCAGGGTTCCTGTGCCGCCCATGGGCAGAGCGCTGCGTTAAAGCTTTTTATATTTCATAGATACCGCTCTCCAAGGGGTAATGGAACCTGGTTGACATGCTGCTGTACAGACAGAAGTGCTGGGAGCAGACCAAAGAGTGTCCCTCACCGTCCTTCTGGCGTTTCCTGTTTATGCAATCACACTGTGAATATCGACAATTGCTGAATGAGATGAACACACTTTTGTCGCCCACGAGACGCTTTTCTTATGTTTAAATGTGAATCTATTCTGATTTTTGACATGCTGCTGATCAGCATTAACGGTAAGAAACATTAAAAAAGTGTTTCAAATCTATCCAAAAGAAAAGATAATAAAAGCGGACCTAAAACCGAGCCTTGTGGGACTCCACAGGTAGAAACAAACCACAGAAGCCGTCCATCACTACACGGGGAACAACTGTTCTTAAAAATGGATTCTGAGGAAGACGATGACTTGTCTTGAAGGTTCTCGAAACCTCAAACCACTTACTGTTCTGGTGGTGGATCTGAACCTCATTTACTTACTCTCCTTCCGGGATTTTAAGTCACATTTAGTGACACGTTTTGGCAGAATGGGTGTAAAGGTTGGTACCCAACTCTCACAGGGTTATTGCCTGCCAGCGATCTTGTCACAATCTTGTGAGGCCACCGAAGTGTGGCTTGTGTTCATCCTTTGAAGTAGCTCTCGACCAAGGACTTGTTTTTTCTGACCAACGTGTTTTCTTTAATAAGCATTGATCTGATGCACCGCTGCGGTCATTTGTTCTTTGTTGGCGACCTTGTTCATCTTCTGGTTCACGTGAAGGTTCTTCTCAGATGAAGTGAGAGGTGTTAAGGCCGCCAGCCACCAAAGCGGACTCCGACTTTGCGGTTTGTCAGACAGAGTGTCCTCATGCTCGCATCACCAACGTCTGGCTAGAAGTGTAACGCGATTAGTTCTGTCACATGACAAATGAAGTTGACAATTACCCCCCTGCATGTGTAGATAAGAAAAGAAGTTCTCGAATTTGCGGTGTTCAAGCTAAAGGTCGGACAAAAGCCACTTTGTAGTTGCTAATGACGCCCAAATTCCGTCGTCAAACGATTTCTTAGCGTGTGGGTTTTTTGGGGAACGTCTTGTATCGCTTTCTACATTTAATGCTTTCTATTTATATTCTCTCCATCAATTAATTGTCCCTTTTTTCCGCATCAATGTTGGTATTCTGATTCAGTAGCTTCAGAAGCCGTCGAAGCTTTGACTGCGTTGAAGTCTCTGTGGATCACTTCCTGTCACAGTAGACGACAGTGGGATTTTGTCTCTTCTTCCCGGTCGTGGTCAGTATTAATTACACGAAAAGTTCTAGGCCTTTTTTAACTTGTAGATTGACAGCTCTGTTCATCTTCAAACACTATCTCTTAAAATGCATAATAAACAAGTTTGGCTTTTTTTTCTCCAGTTGCCATGTTCCTACAGTCTGATTCATCCCGTCTGACGGAGTTGATTGTGAATTTAATAGCTTTTGGTAAAGAGACTGATGTTTTTTTTTTTTTTTTTGATGTTTTAAACTCACACACTCCATATTGAGTTCTTGAAATTCAGCCTGGAGATGTTTTATTGAGGTTTTTTTGTGCGACTCTCTTTTCGTTCAGTCAGAGGTGTAAATGGTTTTTTGGTTTGACTTTAAAAAAAAAAAGCTCAAATACGTAGAACACCTGAAGGTTGAACACTCGCAACGCCTTTCATGTCTGTGCACATCAATGACTGGCGAAAAAAATTATTTGTGTGTAGGTCATTGTGTTTTATTAAAAAAATATATATATTTCATAAAAAAGATCCATGACAACATCTTATGAAGTTGTTCCCATAATCAAACTTATTTTACCATAATAGTGTAAATGTTCATAAATTATATAAATTAACATTTTAAACATCACTAGTATTATAATATCATGCCAGTAAAAGAAATTTGTAGATGAAAATAGATGCTCAGTGAAGATTTCAAAATCCTTTGAAGGATGAATTACAAGCTAATTAGCTTTATGAAAGTGTATCTGAAAACGTTAGCGTGCTACGTGACTTCAGTCGCCATGACAGTCACCATGGAAACCACTGTTTATTTATGAAGTGGTCTTCTGCTGCATCCTGCTCATGATTCCGGCCAAACCCAATTCTAATTTTGCGATTGGCGTTCATTAAATTGATCTCTTGAGCGCTGAAACGCTCTCGACTGCAGCGAGTTTGACTCGAAAGAGCTAAAGCTGATGAAAAATGCCCAAAAACCTTCAAACTTGCGTCTCATCGGAGAGAGACTGCATGGCAAAAATATTGCATAAAAAACATTTTATTATGTAAAATAAAAACAGCGCATGTCTTCAATGTGTTCGCCCAAAATTCATAACTTATACTATTGTATATTGTTTTAAAGTTGTTGTTTGGGCATTTATATCCTTTTTGTGCGTTTAAATTGTAGCATTTTCATTTTGCTTTAATCTCTAATTTTTCTCATTTAGTAGTTGAAACTCTAACTCTGAGATTCACTGATACGGAATATAAATGACCTGATTTAAAGTGGATAAATCCGCTCAATCTCTGCAGAGTCTGGCTTTACTTGAGCTGTAAATGAGACAATTAGCTGTATAATTGTCCAAATTAAAGCCCCAATTAGTAAAGCTTCAGTTGTTGGAGGCCGCGGCGTCTCCTAAATAGCTGCTTTAATATCTGTTAGAATGTAAACAAAGTTGTTCAAATGAGGGAGACACTTCTGCAACAGACAGAAATCTGAGTAATTTCCCTGAAAATAAGACCTAGCGGTGAACAGTCTCGTTAATAGTTGTGCTGCTATGTGCTAATGTGGCAATAAACCTCTCCAATTCATAGTCAAGTGAAGTGAATAAACTGATTATGATGTGCGATAATCACAATAAGTTCACTATAGCTGTATTCCCCGAAAATAAAACCTAGTGCCCCCCCCCCAAAGTATTAGCTCTTAGGTTAGTGAATAGCCCCTCTCCAAAGTCCCAGTCCCACCAAAAGTTAGAATCTTAAAATAAGCCCTAGTCCCAACCAGAGTTAAACTTTTCCTTATAATAAGCCCTAGTCCCACCAAATGTTAGACTTTTTTAAATAAGCACTAGTCCCCTTAAAGCTACACCTTTCCTCAAAATAACAACTAGCCCCCCCACCAAAGGTTAGACTTTTTTTTTTTAGATAAGCCCTAGTCACCCTAAAAGTTAGATCTTTCCTTAAAATAAGCCATAGTCACCTCAAAAGCTAGACATTTCCTTAAAATAAGCCCTAGTCCCCCGAAAAGTTTGACATTTTCTTGAAATAAGCCCACAAATTATAGACATTCTCTGAAAATAAGCCCTAGTTTTGACTTAGTGACTCAAGTCAAATCCATCCAGGCCTTTTTTGGAAGAAAGCATCAGCAAAATTGAGAATTATTACCAGTTATAAAAAAAATAAACGAGGCCGTATTCTATTGCGACGTAATCCTGACTCTCTGACCTAAATTGGGGTGAAATACAGGAAGTGTTTCCACCGCTAGGTTGTCTTTACACTCAAAGTCGTTCTGCAGTTTTGTTTTACATCAGAGGATTTACTCAAGAGAGACACTCTGGTTTTGGCGAGAGTGGAGTTGTTGTGTGAGACGTGTTGTTACGTAGCCGCGACTACACCCTCAGACACGGCGCTTTACGTCTCGGTCGCGCGGGTTGTGAGGTGAGGCGGGAACAGCGAAACGCACTCTCGGAGCCCGCGGGACCGTCAGCTGGGGATCGCACACTCAGGCAGCAAATTTGCGAATCCTTTTAAAAGCTTTGTAAAAGATTTGCCATTATTCTAGCCGTGGATAATTGCTCGGATAATGCAGAGGTTGCCGGAGGTGAACGTTCTTCACGTTTTAGGTGCATCTTGTCACAGTTGTTAAGCTTCTTTTTAAAGATCTGGAATTTTTTAAATAGTTGAAGACAAAAATATTCACAATCTGTTAAATAAAATGATGAAAAAATATTATGTAAATAAATACCTTTTGCAGAACTTTTATTATGTAGAATAAAAACAGCGCACATGTCTTCAATTTTGTTCACAAAAATGTACAATCATAATTTATAATACTGTATATTGTTTTAAAAGAGCCTGTTGTTCGGGAACTTTAGGATAAATCTCGTGCTTTCTTGCACGAGATTTTTCTCTTTTTTGTTTTTCCGTTGTGCGTTTAAATTGTAGCCTGGTATAATTGGCAATTTTTCTCTTTTGGTAGTTGAATCTTTACTTTTCTATTTAAAGTGGAAAAATCTGCTCAATCTCTGCAGAGTCGGGCTTTACTTGAGCTGTAAATGAGACAGTTAGTTGCATAATTCGCCAAATTAAAGGCCACAGTGTATTGAATACAATTGTGCTGGTACTTTGTGTGTTATAGTTCAGTATTTGACTCTTTATTCTGGAACTACATTACTCACAAATCTGCACCCGATAGCCAATCGCAGGATAAGACAAATCTCCGACCCCACATGCTCATGCCATTGCTCACAGTTTTAAGTACTTTTCTCATAGTGGTTAAAAAAAGCACTCTTTGACACGTGTCGAGTGTTTTTCAGACCACATTATCGCAGAAAGGTGTTCGTCTGTACAACTTTGTTCACGTGAATCATGGTCATTACCTGGAATCTTGACAGACACTCATTTTATTCCTCAGAAAATAAGAACGTATTACTATAATCGAATTCTTTTAATGGGTCTGTTTTTGCCGGTGTCATGACCTTACAACTGAATCTCACCTACTCGCAAAAGTGTTTTTTGAGTCCTAATTGACTAGCGATAATTTCTGTCCTCTGCGTGAGTATTGACGCTGTCTACTTCGTCTCTGGAGGCTTCTAACGAGTGCATAGAGTTAGCAGATCCACAGCCTCTGAAGATAAGAGCAAACAGATACATCAAAATGAAGGAGTTGGCTAAAGTGCGCAGAGAAAATAGACGGTCCAGTTCTTGCTCTGAAATGATTCAAAAGTTTGAACCAACAGGGCAGATGGTCCTTGAAGGGCTTCACGATTCTCCCAAATGGCGCCTTCACTAACGCCTAGGGGTGGGACGAGACACTTTTCCCACTAGACGAGACGAGACACTAGGTTCACGAGAACGAGACGAGACGAGATTTTGATTTTTTTTTTTAAATAAAAAAATCCAAGGAGAGCCATATTTTACCGGTATTTTATTTTTTATTTTGAAGCATTAAAAACTGTTGATGCATTTAACTCTTTCTATTTTCACCAATTGCATGCAGTGATAACCAGATAACCAACATAATATTGATCATACAAAATATGATGCCATAAATTGCGAAGTCATTTCACAAAAGTTTTTAACTGTCAATAGTATAGAAAATCCATCCGTAAATTGTATAGAATGGTAGAATCATTTTGGCATCAAGTTCAACTCAACATCAATGTACTTCATTATGATTAAATTCACTGTGTAAATTCATTTTAGCTCTAAAAACCATATTTATTGAAAGTGTCACTGTCCAGTCAATTATAGAGAGAAGAGAGAGAGCGGGAGAGAGAGAGAGAGACACAGAGATTGGTTCTCTGACAGGAAGTGGACGATTGGCTTCGATTCAAGAGCGGTGAAGCTCTTGGTGATGCGTGTGGTTGGCTTTTATGACCTTGTAGCAAAATTCAAACTATTTGAGTAGACAAACAGATTGAGTTTTACAATCGAAAGTAGCCGCAAACTTTGATGATCCTAGTAGTGTTTGACATCCACCACACAAACACTGGTCCAAATTCCGTAGTTACTTTTACTTTTACTTTACAGTCACTTGGCAGACGCTTTTATCCAAAGCAACTTACAAAAAGAGGAGCAAGTGAAGCAGTTTGTCTACAATAGGCTCCAGTAGATGTCTACACAGACTATATAAAGACACTTACTAGACAGAACAGCATGACAGTCAACAACAACAGTGAACACAAGACAAAGAATTAATTAATAAATTTTTTTTTTTTTAACCATTGTTAAGGTGCTGGTGATAGAGCTCAGTTTTTAATGCTTTTTTAAACGTCGAGAAGGTTGCAGACTTTCTTAGAGGAAGTTATACATAGTTATACGATAGACTCAGATCTACACTTCATCTCAGATCTCTCGTTGTTCGTTCCTTCGCTTTACAGCTATTGAGAAAACAATTTGGGGGAATTTCGTTCCATAGAGGAAAGTTTTCTAGTTTTGTTTGGCGTCCCATCTTAAAACGGTTGATGCCACAGACGTGTGTCCAGCAGATGGCCACTCCAGACCAGTTCAGTTCCAGGAGCCTTATCTCCTGCTCGCAGCGAGTCCCTACCTCCTCCCTCTCCACGGAGATGAGATGCCACGCTGACATTTGTAGCCGGACATCTGAAAACAATGGTCGTGCTTTGACTCGGAGGCCCAGAAACACAGAGGACGCCCCGTCATGGCACGACTGGCCACCGAGTCTGAAGAAGCGCAGCATATCAGCGGAGACAGACGCTCCGTTCCAAGCTTTCCAAAAATGGACCTTGTGTGAAAATCCCAGAGTCTAGATAGTCGGAAATGTGTCACTGAAAGACTTGACTATGATGAATTATCGCAGTGAAGAAACATGAAGGCAATTATAACATTCGAAATGTCTTCTATATGCTAAAACCGTAAAAAAAAAAAAAACGAATGCGGACTGCGCCAAACAGAACACCAGTGATTCGCTGTTGACTTGTCGTGCTTTATAGAGTTTACGAACAATTCTGTGTGTTTGGCGCTTTACAACAATTGTCCTACTTTTCTTTGAACCGTTTTTAAAATTGTCTACATTTTCCACTAGGGTTATTTCGCTAAACTGCATAATAAACGATAATGTGCTTGGAAAACTACAGTTGGTGGTGGTGGGGGTCGTTTGTGAGAAAATAAAGAGCTAATTATATATAATACACACACACACACACACTGATCTTTATTCATCCCGGTACATAGAGCAATTTTCGTTGTGTGTGTCACAAAGCACAAAACATTTTCTTTGTGTGAGATTTCACATGCGTTCAGCGTCTCAGCTTCAGCGGCGCAATTCGCTAGAAAATATGAAAAAATATTAAATAACGATACGCTCTGTGCATTTTCTGCCACTTAACGCGGTCAACTCTGGTTATGATGAAAACTGATGTTAGTTATAACCAAGGGTAGGATATATACAGTAAAACGGTGTTATAATATAATATTAAGATATTATATAAAGCAGCGTTATTAAGATATTATTTGTAACGGCGTTACTTTTTTCATTGACCAGGTGCAAAGTACTTGAGTACACTTGGAATTTTTGTACATTTTGTAAATATACAATATGTACTCATATGTATAATACAATTGAATCTAAAGAAACTGCTAAACTTGTTAAACTCTTGTTTACTTTTGTGAATTTCATTCATTTATTTTTGTTACATTCCATCTATTGTTTTATTATTCACTATATTAATGATAATATTTACAATACATGAAGTATTTTGCTTTTGATACAGTAGGTGTCTCACACACATTGTTGAGACATTTTTCACATTTCTTTGTATTTTTTTTTGCCTCAATTCAGTATGAGTAAAATACTCAAGTTCTTTTAAAATTCGATACTTTGCTACTTTGACTCAAATCTTTTTCATAGTGGTGACTTTTTACTTGTATTGGAGTAACTTTTACTTGAGTATGGTTGTCTGCTACTCTTTACACATCTGGTTATTTCAGATTCCCGCCGTAGATTCCCTGCGTTTAGCGTTTTGCCGCCACTTTCCATGATTGAAAAGCCAGCAATGCGGCAGGTGTCGTGTGACATCACTCTTTCTTACCGATGCGGCGGCGAAGTGGCTTTGCCTCGTCCTCGCGGCTCTAATGGATAATTCCAAACCTGCCGCTTTTTAATATTGCATTTCCGATATTAAACACTTCGTCAGCTCGCTGCCCGCAGGAGAGATAGTCCAATGACGGATGATGAAATTTCCTGCTTGTTAAAAATGCAAGAGACTGTGTCTGGAGGAGGAGGAGGAGGAGGAAGAGGGTGATACGTCTCCGCCGCTGGTAAACGAGTGGGATTAGGTTTGCGCACGTCTCTGGGATTACGGAGGTTGTGTGTCGGGATCAGCACTTTCAGCGGTTTTCGGGCCAATCGGGCATTTTTTCGTCTCACGTGGTGAAAAAAATCATCTGTGTGGCGCCCCTGTTTGTGTTTACTGAGGGAGTGGTGCGCGGAAAATGTGTGGAAAAGTGAAAAACTGAAGCGGAAAAGCGGCGCACGAGGAAATTCTCGCTTTCGGAAAAAAAACCGAAGCAGGCGGCCGCACTAAACTAAGTCAAAGTCAAAGGTCAAAGTAAAAGGTCAAAGTCAGCTTTATTGTCAATTTGTCATATGTACAGTACATACATACAGAAAATTGAAATTTCGTTACTCTCAGTCCCTAGATACCAACAGATAACATTTCAACATAAAACTTACAAAAACTACAAAAAGCTCTAATAAAAAAGTACTAAAAGTAAGTAAGTCTGCGTAAGTAAGTGTTATCTGTTGATTAAAATCCGTAAAGCTGTCGGGGGCACAGTTTAGATAAAGGAGGAAATCAGGGAAATTCAGGGGAAAAGGAGTGAAATATAAAGGTGTGTCGTCAATAAAGGACTATAAATAAAGTGTATAGAAGAAATGCATCCGTGAAACATTGTTTTCATATATTTAATTATATATTTTCAAAGTACATATATCCAACAAGTATATGGGACAGATAATATACATGCATATGTTGTTAACAGTTTCATATAAAGCCTAAAGAAGACAGAAAGATTGAAATATATGAACAATAACTTTATTAAATTAATTCAGCCAAACAGTAGAAACAGAATACACTTCATATGTAAATATATTAAAAACAGTTTGGGTAAGTAATACACACATTTACATGTTAAAAAAGTATTTAAATGAGCTTTACAACATTTTTACAATTATTTCATATGAATGCATTTTACGCCACGTACGATTGTAGTTTCAGTTTGTGTACTAATGCGTTGTTGTAATATTTTATGCTACTGTGTCTAGTGTGATTTGACATTTGGAATATTTATTTCATGTTTTATTTAAGTGCGCAACACTGTCAATATTGACATTGTGTACTTAATACTGAAGAAAAAAAAGTTTGTTTGGGTGGGGGGCAAGAGATGGTCTCACCCAGGGTGCCAGGTAATACATAGAATGTCGGGCAATGTATATAGTTGTAATAAACGAGGAAGCCCGACCCAAGAAGACAGTTGGGTTTCCGGTGAAAAATCCGGTGTGAACCGTTGATGTCAGAACCACGGACTACGTTTCCCATGTTCCTCTGTTCTCGTGTTTCCTGTCGTGTGTAGTCACGTGGTTCATCTGTCTCACCTGTTGTGTATTATACCTCGTTTGTAGTCAGTATTTAAGTTTCACCTGTCTCAGTTCTCCTTGTCGGTTATTGTCGTCACACCTGCGTGTTCCCGTGTCATGTTCCAGAGTTTGCAGCCATGTTAACCAGTGACTCTTTTGAATTAAAAA
>MU204413.1:10446754-10470614 GCA_017309775.1 Paedocypris sp. Pulau Singkep
GAACTGGAGCCGGAGACCGTGGTGAACATAAAACGGGACTTTACTAATAAAACAATGACGATAACTCACAAACAAACTCAGAATTACTTCGTGAAGAAATTTGTTCTGGGGCAATGCTGGCAGATCCGCGCCCCTTACCTCGTTGGCTCCGCCTCCGAGGGCGGGATCTGTCGCATTAGCCGCAGTTGTCACTGCGTTGTTCTATTGGCTTCAAACTTCTGTCGGGAAACGTTGTTACCCCTATGTGACATCGAAGTGACCGTTCGAAAGGGAACTAAAATATTAAAACAACAAAACTTTAAAATATTAAATATTTAAGAGTGAAACATCATTTAGCACCCACTGAGGGACTAATAAAGGTTCAATTATTATTATTATTTATGTCATCAGTTATGTTTTAGATTTGTTTTCAGGGGAAGTAGCATGTTCACATTTTTAATCCAATTTCGTCTATATTTTCCTCAATTTACAGTATGCGCATGCGAGTTTAAGTTCAAATTTTATTTCATTTCATTCAAAAACTACGTCATGTACTGTAACATATAGATAATAAAATAGAGATTAAAAAAATATAATAAAAAACATTCTATAGTCCTACTAAAATCTATCTTCTATAGACCTAACATAAAACTGCAATAACACGAAACTTATAATTTATACACGGGTAGCATTTTCTGATAATGTATGTAATATTTATTTGTGTTTGTATTTTACTAATTTTTTTTTATCTTAGTTTATCTTTTTTAGAGGATTTGATTGTACTTTTATCTCTTATCTCCTTTATTATATTTCTTACTTTAGAATGCATCCCCTCCCCCCAGAACTACCCTACATGCTTAAATGCTGGACGATTGGAAAATACATTTCACTTCATGTTACACCATGTAGAACGTGAATTTGACAAATAAAATTTGAATTTGAGTGTAAACAATAACAAGCATGATTAGGTAGATGTAAGGCATAACATACACATTCGAGATAAAATACATGTTTTGAATGAATATGCGCATAGCGAGAGGTCGGAAAAATGAGGTTGAGAAAATGAAAGAACGTCTGCCCGTGCCTGACGGAGACCCCGCCCTCCACTCTGATGAATAATAATGACTCAGCGAGCTCATCTGATTGGCTGACAATAATCATGTGACACGGAAGACCATTTGAAATACGCTTCGGCTGATTTTCACACATCCAAAACTCTCAGAAGTAAAAACGAATTGCATGTTGTTTATTAGAGTTGGTATTCCAAAGTATTCGATACTCCCATTCCTAATTCACAGTATTCCTTTCCGCAATCTATAATGAAGGTGTGGTTCCATGTAGTCCAGGTATGGTGTCCATATTTTGTGAAATTGACCGGATTTGCTGACGTGAACAGTTGATTTAATTCTCCAGTCGCCGGTAAATTTCCAGTCCGTCAGGTGTGCGGTAGAACTTGTGCTTCTCGGTTTGAATTTAAAGTAGAAGAGCTGCTAAAGCAACACACACACCAAGTGTTGAAGGTCTTCTGACTCCCTATTGGTGGGATTCTTCTCACTTGGGCGTCTTCTCCTGTCTTTCTCGTGTCATTATCATGCCCCGCCTCTTCGCCGCGCACCAACGGTGCCACCTGGACGCCATCGCGCGGCCCACGGCGCTAATTGGTGAAACAGCAAGTCATGAACTAGAGGACGAGAATAAAGGACGAACGCTCCTCTGTCGATTCGCAAGCATGTTTATCTAACTAGCGTTGAGGTGGAACGTGCGTTGTGAACATGAGCTGCTGATGAAACGACTAAAAACCTTCAAAATGTGTGCTATTTTATGCTAACAAGCAATTTCACAATTAATAAGAGATAAGATAAGAAAGTCCTTTATTCGTCCCACAGTGGGGAAAGTTCCTTGTTACAGCAGCAGTAAGAAAACACAAGCAGCATCCAAGAAAAAGTATATACAGATTTGAAAATACAGTTAAATGAGAATATAGAAAGTTATAGAATATTGATGTATAATGAGTTTAGCTTCCTTTTGATGACCACAATTGTTTTTTTGTTCATATTCAATATTCCCATTGGGTACCAACAACTGATAAATATAGTAAAAATTGGAATAACAGTGATTGCTCACATACTTTTTTTTTTTTTTTTCGGTTAATTGTCTTTAAAACATTTGCTTTACTTACTTTACAGTAATTTGGCAGACACTTTTTTCAAAAGCGACTTACAAAAAGAGGAATAAGTGAAGCAATTTGTCTACAATAGGCTCCAGTAGATGTCTACACAGGCTATATAAAGACACTTACTAGACAGAACGACATGACACTCAGTGAACACAAGACAATTTATTTATTTCATTTTATTTATTCAGCGTTAAGGTGCTGGTGAAAGAGCACATTTTTTGGTGCTTTTTTAAACGTTGAGAAGGTTGTAGACATTTAGACTGAAATTAGTTTTTTATTTTTGTGCTTTTTAGGAATATATGTATATATGTTTATTTGTTCTGTATTTTATTGTGATCGTGTTTTGGATTATGTGATTATGTTTTGTCATGTAAAGCTCTTTGGTCAGTCTGCTGTTTGAAAAGTGCTTTTATAAATAAAGTTCTTGACTTGACCAGATTGTAGACATTTAGAAGGTTGTAGACATTTAGATTGTAGACATTTAGAACGTTGAGAAGGTTGAAGAGATTCAGATATGATGAAGCAATGATATGTGTTTTTTATACAGCTGGCTGTTTATCATAATTAAATACCCTAATGATGACTGCTAAACCAATTTGGCATTAGCAAAAATGTTATGCAAATATATCAAGGTAAAGCAAAAAAAAATGTTCAAATGCTGAAAATATTCAGGACTGATTCTAGATCAAACTCTGCTAGTAAAATCATGTTGTCTTATTCATAGTCGACCATCAGTGGAACTTAATCCACTGGTACCAGCTAAAGCCTTCGACAAAAATCCCCGTATCTCTTGTCGAGGAATTGTGAAAATCGTGGTTATTCGTCTACTGATATACTGTATATGAATCGAAAGTACAGTTTGTCTGACATGTAAGCACACTGCTACACACCAGCCCTGATGTACAGGAACTTTTCATCAAGACAAACGCTGCTACAAGTGAAGCCGCGGAGAAATGAAAGACGCTGAGATCGTCATGACGACCAATTAGAGTCCATTACCTCAAACAATGCGCCGTGTCAAACGCCTGGCAATTAGTAGCGTGCTGCAATTAACTCCCAGCTATTCTGGATAGACGCCTGCTATCAAATCATGCTAATGTTTTCCCTCTTCCGCGCGGTAAATAATCCCACAGGTGCGGTTTGAGTTCACGTCGAAGCGGCGATGATGTCGGCCGTGTTTTCTCGCAGCGAGTCGTCGATGGCGACCAATCGAAGGTAGAGGTTGATTGACCGGCGCGTCGGGTCAGTAGTTTACGATGCGTTGGTGTTTGTGTAGTCGAATGGATCAACAAAAACCAACAAAGGCTCAGACTCGGCGAGCCATTAACGCGGGACGTGAATCCAGCGAGGCCTCAAAAAGCGGCGACCTAGCGGAAATCAAAGCCGTGTAATCTCCGCTCCCACGTCTTCCTGCTTCCTCGTGTTTGTCTCTCTTATCGCCCCCGAGTCAATTACCAGATCAAACGGGTCGCTCAGGTACCGGCAGCGTCTGATACCAGATTCCATCAGCTTCTCCGCGGGTCACGCGGGATCCAGCGCGGCTTTGTCGGTTTCATCTAATGTCCTGGTAATTGCGTCGGCGTGACGGCTGAAATTCCGGACAGAGGGAATTCGGACATGGATCATGGTTCAAGTTCGGAGCATTTGTAAGGCGCTTTTCACGGTTGTTACAACTGTCTCAAAGCGCTGAAAAATCTAAGTTTTTTGCATTTTCATTCAGTTGTTGCCGCTCAGGAGAGGAGTGGAGCACAGAAAATCCAAAGCGATTAAAGATTTTTCGGTTCCGAGCAACTACACTAGGCAGCCTTTCTATCAGATTATATTAACTTGTTCGATGTGTTATTATTACAGGTCCATATATGCTTCGTTGACACACATCTTCAGTCTAAACTTAAATTGACTGATTCTGAGTCTGGAATTGTGCTAGGCCGAGTATTCCATAATTTTGTGACCTGCGTGACCCTTTAGTGATCCAGATAGTTGAAAGTGATATATTTAAAATTTTTATTAACGTATCTTGCACTCGAGGTGGAAAGATGACGAGGCGGAAACTGATTCCGTATGGTTTTGTTTAGGTCATTGAAAGGGTTAAACAATCTTGTTTACCGTTGAATGTGATGGGGGCATCAGGTCCATTGGTTGGAAACTATGGGGAGCAACATCCAGATGCTTAGCTTAGCAGGTCCAAGCTAATAAAAACCGTAGAGGTTAGAACAGGGGTGGGCAAACATTTTGATTTGCGGGCCACAATGGGTTCTAACATTTGAAAAAAGGGCCGCATGGGGGGCAGATTGATGGAGTGATTTGGCAACCTTACCTCATTAGAGAGAAAAACACACATCTTGGGATATAAAAGAAATATATCCTTTAAATCCAATTGAAAATGTGGAAAATGTTACCACAAAATATCAGATTTTGGAAAAAAATTAATTTAATTTTTACAAGTTCGGCGGGCCGGATTAAAGCGTTCAACGGGCCGCATGTGGCCCCCGGGCCTTAGCTTGCCCATCCCTGGGTTAGAACCTCATCCAGAGGCACCTTCACTTCCCAAGCGTTACATTAGGTTTATTTGGCGGAAGATTTTGTTCAAAAAATCTTGAACACGTGTCCAGTTCCAACATGGTTCTTCACTGCAAGGACGACCCGAGTTCAAGGTCGTACCACAAAGCAGTAGAAGAACTAGAAGATCTTGATCTTGGACAAACGATTATTTTGGCTCAAAAAGTTTGAATTATGGACGCACAGGTTGCTGCCTCTTATGTATTATGTATGTGGCTGCACGCGTGGATACGTATGTATATCTTTGTATTGATATTTTCCCTCTCTTTTTCTCGCGCCCCGCTATTGATCAGAGTGAGACGTTCGCGAGCTAGCCTAGCAATCACAACGAGAAAAAAAACGATCACACAGAGCGGCGTTTCTGATGTAGCCCATGTTGTTCTTGATGTTTTATTCACACGTGTATCTCGAGGAGGTTCGCAGAAGGTCCGTCTCTGAATGGACTCTGATCCCGATTGATCAGGACAAGTCGAGACATTTCAGCTGGCTGGCGTCCACGCGGGTGTGCGATTGTGCGTGTGGGTGTCGATGTCGAGTCAAAGATCAGAAAAACAAGCGCCGCGTTCGATCTCTGGACTGCGGCGGCGGTATTTTTAGAACGCCGTTGCTTTGAAGAAACGAGGAGTGTGATCTCCATGTGATTCCTCGCCATTGGTCACGTTTCGAGCGTGCTGGCTTGAAAGACATCGGCGAGAAAGGATCTTTAAAAACGCGGCGGCTTTGAGCGTAACACGGACTCCGACGTTGTTTACCGAAGCCGAGCTGCTGCTTAATTTTTCACAAGCTCATAAAAGCCGAGCAGAAGAGATTTGCGTGGTTCTTCCTCAAAGCCGCTCTTGCGTAAAGTCTTTGGTTGAATTAATTGTGGCAGTTAAGTAAGAATAGTCGTGTGTAGGCGCGCTTATGAAAACTCACAACCGCACCGCGCTTACGGAACGTTATCTTCACAATTATGCAGGGAGCATCTCTTGTGGATTATGTTTATGATCATGTTTGCGAAAGTTGCGTGGAAAGGCGTTCACGTGTGTGTTATGGAAATCTATAAATGGCGGGGGGAAAAAAATCGCATTTCATTAATGTGTAAATAGTGTGTTATGTTTTTAAGTAAAAATTTATTTGCATTTTTGTAGTGTGTTTTTATTTTGTGGATCTTTTTTTCCACTCGTTTTTTTTTGGCCGCCTTAGATTTGCGAAAAAAAGCCCATATTTAACCCTCTCGTTGTGTTCCTTTTAGAAGGACATCAATAAAGTTCGTGGGTCAATTTGTCCCATGTGTCTTTTATTTTGCTTTTTATTAAGTGTCAGAAACCAAAAAATTACCCCATAACCGCTTTTAAATACTTTTATGTATTTTTTTTTTTCATTTTTAAACTTTTAACACTGGTCAATTTGACAACATGTAGCGTGATGTTACACATATGTGAACTAAATAACTATATTTTCTAAATGATAATTACACCAATTAAGCCAAGTGAAAAAACGCTTTTAACTATTTTAAACATATGTTTAAACTTTGAAAACGGGTCAATTTGACCCGAACATAATAGGAGGGTTAATACTGGAGTGTTCATTGGGTTGCGAATGGATCACGACTCTTCTAATAATGTGTGTATAAATATGGTTATATTAAGACTAGAGCTGTTAAAATTAACTAGTTAACGCACACGATTAATTTTAAGTGCTTAATCAAGTTCATTTTTTTTAACGCCATTAATCACAGTTGCAGTTTTTTTCACTTTTGGTTTGGTGAAAATGTAATGAATAGACCCAGAGAGACGCGCTAGTGTCACCCAGGTGTGGCTCATTATGATCAGAAGCTCAGAGTGATTACTTTGCGCCTAAATAGCAGCAGGTGAAAGTGTTTAATGACAGACACCTGCTTGCCTCATTGATCTCCGGCCGTTTTGAATGTTCTTGAATGGACTTGTTAAAACTGAGACTCGACCTTATTTAGACGTTTAAACTGCAAATACGTAACTTGTTCGTCAAATCTCTGTTCAACAAGCCGCCGCTGTAGATTCATAGGGATTAGATAAAGACAACACTGTATTTACTTACACTTTTATTTAAAAACAGACATTCTAAGCTTTATGTAATTTCTTTATGAACATTCTAAGACATATGTTTTATGTTAGAGTGATAAGTATTTATTAAGTTATTTTGTTTTCAGCTGACAAAAAGAAGGCAAAACATGCTTCAAGTTTTAGTTTTGTTATTATTATTTATTTATTTTTTCAAAAAGCACAATGTCCTGTTTTTTTATTAAGAGTGTAACGTAAAAAATGGGCACTTCAAACTTTCAATTGATGTAAAACACTTATATGTAAGTCCAAAATTGACTTTTTTTTTGTGTTTTATTTTGAATAAAGAGTGACTCGACCTCGGAGGGTTAAAAAACTAAGAAAATATATTGCAAATTGAACAAAAATTATACTAAATCATATTGCAGTATTTAAACTAGTGTATATTTAGTGTTGAGTTTACATTAATTTACATATTACACCTTATTATCCATTATTTCAAGCTTTAGTCATTTGATCGCCATTCATTGCGATTAATTTGGTCAGGGAAGTGCGATTAACTAGGTAAAAATGTTTAATCGTTTGACAGTACCAATTAAGACACATTAAAATGTGAAATATCGGGGGAAACAAATCACAAAATGAAGCTGTTACGCAAGTTGGGGAATTTTCACAATTCCCTCAGAGTCATCACAAACCCTTTTGTTTGATGTTTTCATCTGCGGATTCACTCAGGCGTCATGGCGCTTGATGTGCATTGATGAATCCCGCCACCAGTTGTTCACGTTCACTTTCACACGTAATAAATGGGATTTTGAGCCGTCGCTCCGTGTGGCTTTTCAGGAGGCGACTCTGATGGAGCTGACGAGCAGAATCTCTCCCGCCGGCTCTTTGTCCTTCTCTTTTTAATTCCTCTTTGTCGGTCCATTTTTCAGCGCCGCTCTTATTAAATCTCCAATAATTCTATTGTGAAGACGGAAGCTGAGCTCCGCCAGGAAATCACAGGACTTGCTTGCGCCGTTGAAGGAAAATTGGAGAAAGCAAACGGTTTTGTTTCACCCTCCGTCACCTTTTTGTTTTAAATTGTTATTTATGAAAAGGTGGGAAATCTCCATGTGGTAACGAATTATACTCAAACGGTGGCCTAGGATGTTTTGGTGTGGTTGCTAGGGCCTTGGTAGATGAGTTTGGTGTGGTTGCTAGGGCCTTGGTAGGTGAGTTTGGTGTGGTTGCTAGGGCCTTGGTAGGTGAATTTGGTGTGGTTGCTAGGGCCTTGGTAGATGAGTTTGGTGTGGTTGCTAGGGCCTTGGTAGGTGAGTTTGGTGTGGTTGCTAGGGCCTTGTCAGGTAGTTGGTTGAGGCCTTGTTACTGTAGGTTGTTCTGGAGTTGTTGGTGTTGATGTTGTAGTAGAGTAGATGCCAAGATCTTGTTGTTTTAGAGTGGTTGCTAGGTTGTTGCTAAGGTAGCAGGCTTGTTTTCTTTGTGGTTGCTATGGCTTGATAGGTTGTTGTTTAAGACCTTGTTACGGTAGGTTGTTGTGGAGTAGTTCCTAGGATCTTGTTATTATGATGCGGTTGCTAGGGCCTTGTTGGGTGTAGAGTGGTTGCTAGGGTAGCAGGCTTGATTTTTTTTGTGGTTGCCATGGCACAATAGATTGTTTAGGAGTGGTTGCTAGGGCTTGATAGGTTGATGTTTAAGGCTTTGTTACGGTAGTTTTTTTTGGAGTTGATGTTGTCATGGAGTAGTTCCTATGATCTTGTTATTGTGATGTGGTTGCTAGGGTAGCACGCTTGATTTCTTTGTGGTTGCCATGACATGATTGTTTCAGAGTGGTTGCTAGGGTCTTGTTAGGTTGTTTGATGCGGTTGCTAGGGCCTTGTTGGGTTTAGAGTTGTTGCTAAAGGAGCAGGCTTGTTTTCTTTGTGGTTCCCGTGGTGTAGAGACAAAAAAAAACAACAACAATGCTAATATATAAATGTTTGTTTTGTTTTGTAACTAATGTAAACATTTTGGTTGTTTATTTACAAAAGCTGAATATTTCATTGTACACTTTAACATTGTGTGTTGAGCATTGCATTTATTGAAGGTAGATCAGTCTGGTTCCCAGCATTGGCCCAGGTGCTGTTCTGCGAGCCGATTGGACAGTCAAGCTGTCAGTCTCGGACCGGTGACGCAGGCCAGCACCAGGTGTTTAATTGGGCATTCCACAATCTGTAGAGGAAGGGAGTGATTCAGAGCTGTTCCTGGGCTTGTTGCGCTGACTAAAACTGGATTTAACTTGCTCAAAGGACATATTTGAGAATTCACTTTTTGAGAGCTAAAATCAACGTTGAGACACTGCTGGTAAGAAAGCTTCTACACTGTTTGCATTGTTTTCCTGTGGTTTCAAAGAAATGTGATTGCTTGCTTTGTAAATGCTTGCTTTGAATCATTTGTTTGTTGTAAAAAAAAAAAGTATTCCTGATTTATTGTATGTGTTGCACTTTCCATTGTCTACTTAAATTAATCAGATGTCTTTAAATGAGCTTATTTTGATTTTGATGATGATTTTTGTGATTTTTGTCTTCAATAAACCCCAACTGGTGTAGATGACGCTTTGAGTTATTTCATCAGAAAACTTAAAGTTGATTGTAGGTAGCTTAACAGGTTGTTTTGGTGTGGTAGGCCTTGTTACGGTATGGTGTTTTGGAGTTGATGTTGTGGAGTAGATACTACGTTTTAGTTTTGGAGTGGTTGCTAGGGCCTTGTTGGGATTAGAGTGGTTGCTAGGGCAGCAGGCTTGTTTTTTTTCCTGTTTGCCAGGGCTTAATCGGTTGTCTTGGTGTGGTTGCTAGGGCGTGTAAAGGTTGCTAGGGTAGCAGGCTTGTTTTCTTTGTGGTTTCCATGACACTGGGTTGTTTTGGTGCGGTTGCTAGGGCTTGATATGTTGATAGAGTGGTTGCTAGGGTAGCAGGCTTGTTTTCTTTGTGGTTTCCATGACACTAGGTTGTTTTGGTGCGGTTGCTAGGGCTTGATAGGTTGTTGGTTAAGTTTTGGAGTAGTTGCTAGAGGTTGCTAGGGTCATGGTAGGTTGCTAGGGCCTTGTAGTTTTGCACCCACGTCTTGATTCGAGCTCAAGATGCTTTTTTTTGTGCTTTTTCTTTTTCTCACCACTTCACCGTCGAGTTCCTCCGTCTTGTGTCGTTCTCGTCTGTTTACTGTCATGGAGTAAAACCGTTAAGACACTTAGTTCTTGACAATCACACAAAGCAGCAAATAACGGCGCCCGACTTCTCAGTGTCGGTCTTTATTAACGATCCCCTCAGCCGAAACTGCCCAAATTACACACGATGAAATCCAATTAGCATTCCGAGTCCGCAATTAGTTTGTCTGTGCACAGAGAGAGATTAGCATTAGCATTAGCACGCGTCCCAGTGTCTACCATGTGTTTACCAAGGCCATGTTTGCGCAGAACGTGACGTCGGTCCAGACGTGTAAATGCTTCTTCAGCCGCTCAGACTGAATCTTCTCGATGGATCAGTTCTCTGAAAGAACGCGTGATCAGCAAAGAGCGCAAGACGTGTTCACTCGCAGTTTAAGACGACGCCCCTTAGGCTGTTTTCCAGCGTCGGTTTATATTTGTGTTCTTGACTTTTATATTTATGTTGAGGATAGTTTTTGTTTTTGTAGATCTAGTTTTTGTATCTGTCCATCCCTCCATCTATCCCTTTGCCAATAATTGGTTTTGTGCCTTTTTGTCTATCCATCCATCCCTATCTATCCCTATGTTAATGGTTGTTTTTTTTTTACCTATCTGTCCATCAATCCATCCATCCATCCCTATGTTAATGATTGTTTTTTTTTTACCTATCTGTCCAATCCATCCATCCCTATGTTAATGATTTTTTTTTTTTACCTATCTGTCCATCAATCCATCCATCCCTATGTTAATGATTGCTTTTTTACCGCTCTGTCCATCCACACCTTCATCAGTCATTCTTCTGGTCATTTATCCATCTTTCCCCTCTCTCTCCCAGCCCCCGAAAAACCACCTGTGCTATTCAAAACCTTTTCTTTTTTTCTCTTTTTGATTGATTTTTTGAGGGACGTCGTCCTCGATGAGCTGTCCATCCATCCATCTATCCATGTTAATGGTTGTTTTTTTTTTTTACCAATCTGTTAATCCATCCATATGTCCATCTATCCCAATGTTTTTCTACCTATCTGTCCATCCATCCATCCATCCCAATGTTAATAGTTGTTTTTCTACCTATCTCTCCATCCATCCATCTATCCATATGTTAATGGTTCTTTTTTTTTTACCTATCTGTCCATCAATCCATCCGTCCCTATGTTAATAATCTGTCAATCCATTCATATATCCATCCATCACCATGGTAATGGCTGTTTTTCTACCTATCTGTCCATCCATCCTTCCATCCCAATGTTAATAGTTGCTTTTCTGCCTATCTGTCCATTCATCCATCCTTCCATCCATCCCTATGTTAATAGTTGCTTTTCTACCTATCTGTCCATCCATCCTTCCATCTATACATCCCTATGTTAATGATTGTTTTTTTTTACCGCTCTGTCCATCCACATCTCCGTCATTCTTCTGGTCATTTAGCCATCTTTCTTCTCTCTCTCCCAACCCTCTGTGCTATTCAAAACCCCAAAAATCTTTTTCTTTTCTTTTTTTTTTCTTCTTTTTGATTGATTTTTGGAGGCACGTCGTCCTGCCATAACGCTCTCGAGCAGCTTCGGCAGTCGCTGGCTCTTTTAAAAGTGCATTAGGCCCTGATCTTCTGGCCTGCCGGGGGTTAAAAGGCCTGGCGCTGAGTGGTCGGGCGGTTTGATGTAGTGGCTTGAAAGCCTCGGTCTGGCCCATCTGATCCCACGAGTCCTGGCCGGCGAGGCTGTCGACCAATCAGGAGTGAGAATCAATGCGGGCCGGTGCCGTGGACATGACAGCGCCTGACCTGCCGTCTGGATCTCGCCCTGATAAATACGGAGGAGGAGGAGGAGGAAGAGTCTCCTCTGATGGTATCGGCCGGAGAGGAAGTGGTTTTATTTGCAAGATCCATCAGATGACCTCGCTCCAGGAACACACACTCGCTACTCGCTTGCTTGTCCTGACGTCACATCGCACATTCATTCCGTTCAGGTGTTTAAAAGCGCCAGAAGGATTTTTTTTAATACCTAAAAGAAATAGAATAGAATAGAATAGAGTTGAATACAATACCTTAGATTAGAATAGAAAAGATTAGCATAGAATAGAATAGAATATACTGTAAAAGAATAGAATAGAACAGAACAGAATAGAATAGCATAGAAAAGCATAGAACAGAATAAAATAGAAAAGAATAGAATAGTACAGTATAGAAAAAATGGAATAGAATATACTGTAAAAGAATAGAATAGATTAGTATAGTATAGAAAAAATGGAATAGAATAGAATATACTGTAAAAGAATAGAACAGAATAGAATAGCATAGAATAGAATAGCTTAGAATAGCATAGCATAGAAAAGAATAGAATAGCATAGAAATAATTAGAATAGCATAGAATAGAAGAGCATAGAAAATATTAGAATAGAATAGATTAGTTTCCTTTATTGTCATTGTGTCATAGGGTTACAATGAAATTAGTATTGCTACTCCGTTTGGTGCAAAAAGAAAGATCAGATGTAAAATATGATGAATATGAGACACAAATATGAGAATGGTAAAATATACACACTGAATAACCAATATAAGTAACTACAATATATTAAAATATGGTCCGAAATATAGAAGGCAAGAAACGACTTTAATATAACACAAGATACAAGAACATAGAACACGAGAAAAATACAAATACAAAACAAAAAAGTTATTGATACGTATATACATTTACATGGATAGATAGATAGATATAATATATATATATATATATATATATATATATATATATATATATATATACAGTATATTTGAAAAATATTAAATTGTATTTTTAGTTTCATATTTTTTCAGAGTTTTATAAATTTTTATTCATTATATAATTCATTAATTTATAATTTATAATTCATTAAATTTTTATGATTTTATAAGGATACAATTATTTATATATCAAGATGATTAAAAGCAAGAAGGCACTTACAATACATTTTGTAATACATTTTTTAATTAAAGAGTATTTTCAGTAAGCTGTAGTGAAAATAGTATTTAAAATGATATTAAAATAACCATAGATAATGTTTTAAAAACAATGATGTAATTGTTGTTTAAAAACATTCAGCAAATATCCAACAAATATGAACTATATTTTTTTTCTTAAGTGGAGGAAGAAATTCTTTTAAAAGCATGTAATTGGACAATTACACCAAAAATGTGTTTTTAAATGTTATAAATTCATACATTTAAATCCAATGAAAATAAATGAATAAAACTATTCTGAAATTGTATATAGTTTTCGTAAATTTTTTGCATATTTTTGCTTTTATTATTCATGACAGAGGACTGTTTCAATATAATGATTATTTCACCAAAAGAGTTTTCGAGCCATCAGAGGGAAACATTCCGAATTTAGTTTCGAACACGAAGCAAAATCAATCGGCATTTACCTGAGGAATGAAACATTAACGAGATAATCCGCTTTCTTTAACGTAGAAACAAGACGCTGTGATCATCATCATCAGCTCCAAGAGGCGATAAATCACACCGTTGTTGCTTTCTAGATGTTGTGGGCTTTAATTAGTCTGAATCGGGCAGAAATAAATAAAGATGAGAGCAGGTTACGGCCAGACTCGGGTGCCAGAGGGAGCGCCGGTGGAGCCCGGGCACCGCTGACATTTTTAGCCCAGTGATTATTGTAATTAATGCCAGTTGATGACCTGCGCTCATGGGCTTTGAGGCTCGGATAATTGTAACTTCTACTCAAGAGCGGCTTGAGTTAAGTTACAATTATCTTTTGAAGTTACAACTTTTTGGAGTTACAATTTTTTTTTTTTTTTTTTTTTTTACAATTTTTTGGAGTTACAATTTTTGTTTGTTTGTAAAGTTTCAATTATCTTTTGAAGTTACAATTTTAGAGTTACTTTTTTTGGAGTTACAATTTTTCGGAGTTACAATTTCTTTGGAATTACATTTTGTTTGTTACAATTTATTGGCGTTACAATTTTTGAGTTACAATTTTTTTGGAGTTACAATTAAGTTACAATTAACTTTTGAACTTTGACTTTTTACTTGTATTGGAGTAACTTATACAGTACGTATCTGTACTTTTACTCAAGTATGGTTGTCTGGTACTCTTTACTCCTCTGCATTTTAACACAGTGTAACGCGTGTGTTTCCTCGTCTGACAGGCACAAGCTGGCGTCTGTTGCGTGGGCGCGGTGTGTCGGTCATCTCTTCCGCTCTTCGTCGCCACGCTCCTCGCTTTATTTCCTGGAGGTTTTCCTCCTGAAGCGCTGAAAATTCAATTACAAGAGCGACGCTGTGATTTGGCGAGTCTCTCAGGAACGCAGCCGCTCGGAAATAAGGAAAATCACAAGCTGTTGGTATCAGGCCAGACGAGTCAATATCGTGGAGGGTTTTACTGCTCGCGAATCGTGATACTGGCGATCGTTGAAGAAGGAGTCACGTGACTTAGTTTGAAGTGCTTGAACTTTTGAAAGCTGACGTTGAATCGAGATTCATTCAGGAACAGTGTCAGATTTGGGAGTAACGCTCTACGAAAGGAACGTATTGCAATAATATTTTACTGTAAAACTGCGCCGTGGATGAAATGGCACAGTAATGGGCCGCCAAATATGGACTCGGATTAGTTTCGAAAATATCCAACGTGCGCAAATATATTTGAAAAAAAAAAAAACGGAAACGACTGCGAAATTGTTCAGAAAATATTCGAAAATTAATGATTCGTAAAATATTTTAAATGTCTGACATAAAAAAAAACTGTATTTATGCAATTTACCTAGATTTTTAGATTTTTTTTTTCGTCCTGGGTTTAGTTTCAAAGGGTTGTGAAAATCTCTACTTTATGCAGTTGTGCTGATATGGCGGAAAATGTTAAACAAATCTACATTTCCGTATAAAACCAACCATTTTCATTCAATAAATTATCAATTAAACAAAAAAATAGTGGAAAAAAAACGAACATGTAAAATGAACACAGTTGCTGAATTCCAAGTCACCAATTGCAATTCAGAAATGAGTAAAAGTACTAAAGTATCCAAATACACATCCAATTGTTGCGCACAGTCATAATGTAGCAAGTTTAAAATTCAAGTGGAGCGAAGAGAGTAAAAGTTACTTTTTTTTTTGATACTCTTTTTAAGTACAAAGTAGCCAAAAACATGCTTATGTAACATAAGTAAAAGTCAATTGCAATGTAACGAGTAACGATAAGTGTTAATTCAAGTGTAGCGGTAGAGTTCAGTTACTCAATCGAAAATTTAGTCAAGTAGAGAGTAAACGTCGCTTAGATTTTTGATACTCAGCACAAGTGCAAAGTAGCTGAAAAAATGCTAATGTGCGTAAAGTAACACAAGTACAAGTCCATTTACCCGACTGTTAGCAGGTACGTTTCGATCAAAACTGCAGAAAAGTGAAGTTCGTACGGTGATGGCGTCCACTATTTGAATTCTGTAACCCCAATACTGTAATGACAATAAACTACTACTACTACTACTACTAATCCAATTAGCAAGGAAGCTAATAATTTGCCGTAAGCAGAGGTGTAAAAAGTACCAGACAACCATACTTGAGTAAAAGTACAGATACGTACTGTATAAGTTACTCCAATACAAGTAAAAAGTCACCACTATAAAAAGATTTGAGTCAAAATAGCAAAGTATCAAATTTTAAAAGAACTTAAGTGTTTTACTCATACTAAATTCAGGCAAAAAAAAAAATACAAAAAAATGTGAAATGTCTTTTTATGAAGTTTTATTTTCTAATACAGAAACTAATCCATGTTTCAAAAATGATAAAACTAATTAAATAAAGAACAAAAAGTCAGTCTCAATCAAACTCGAATGTGCAAAATAAATAAAATCAATCCTATACAATAAAATCCTGGTAAATATTCACGTCTCTAAGTCACGTTCATGTGGTTTGTAATTCACAATTAGCTTCCAGTATCTTCAGCAGACGACAGACGGCAAAATCACCTCGTTCACCCAAGAAATGAACAAAAAAATTGATTATGGTTTGTCGCGCACAATCAAAATATAACGAGTAACAGTAAGTGTCAATTCAAAAGTAGTGGAGTGAAAAGTACAGTTACTCAATCACTAATCCAGTGGAGTAGAGAGTAAAAGTTGCTTCTATTTCTGATACTCAGTACAAGTACAAAGTAGCCAAAAACATACTTAAGTAAACGAGTAACAAAGTACATTTACTCAAGTACCTTACACCTCGGGCCGTAAGTGAGATCAGGCATGTGACTGGTGTTAACCTGTTTGTGGTGAAGGTTATTTGACAGGCGGAGGAGGAGGAGGAGGAGGAGGAGGAGGGGGAGGCGGCTTGTTTTGATAGATATTGAAAGCGCGCTGGTCCCACAGCAATTAGCTCTTCTCCAGTAGCGTCCGGCTGTCAGCCTGATGGAGTCTCTGTGGCTCGGCCTGTCAAGACTTCCAGCCGGAGTCCAAACAAACGCTTCCGCCCCAGTGTTTGCGTTGCGTTTGACCTGTTCTCCGGCTTCTCTTGACCTCCTCCGAGAGCCTAGCGCAGCCCGCTAACCTTCACACGCAGCTGCTTTTGGTCCCGTTGTTCGGACCGTTATCGTGTGTGTTGAGCAGAGGTGTCAAGTAAGGAACTAGTACTACTTTGTTACCTAACTAAAGTAGAAATTTGGCTTTTACTTTTCTAGAGTATTTATTTTTCCGCTTACTTTCTACTTCTACTTCTTATTATTTAAGCAAATATCGGTACTTTCTACTTGTTACTTCTTCAAAACCAGCCGCGTTACCGGTTAGTTTTATTTTCGTGTTGAATTGATTTAAAAAAAAAACCATCCGGACAAATCACGGCGGTAAATGATTGTGGTTGGATGAGACGTATAAACACGTATCATTCCGACACCCTATTGGTTTGCGCGCGGTCCATCACGCCTGCTCATCGCGCTTTGTCGGCGAAAATAGGTAAAACGGCAAACGTTTTCTTTACACATATACAGTATACTGTATATTAATGTTTCTTGTAATAAATTAATAATTGTGTGTCTCTCTGACCTTAACGAGCACATTTTTACAAATTACAATATTGTGACACAGTGTGTGAAAACCAGACCAAATGAGATGAAGTTTGATTTTAGCCGTTCATTTCATCGTGATGTAAGTTGTTAACATGGTTTTGCTCCGTTAATATTAAATACATCATTTTGATTAACTAGTAGAAAACGGTAAATTACAAGACAATGACTTCAGCTATATTTTCACTAGCCATCGTTACTATCTAGCCACCGTTAACATTATTCAGCAGTTCATTGGATCATTTGTTGATAATAATAACAATGTCATTACCATGTCCGCACACGTTTGTTTTGCACTTGATTCTGTAGTAAAGAGCGATCAAACTAACGATGACGTTGAGCGTTACCCAATCAGAAGAAGAAAAGGAGCATCTTCATATGAAATGCGTATTTCATAATTACGACCTGCACTACGGGACGATTGCGTAATGGATTACGTACCGTATTTGATGAATTGGTTCTCACGCGGCTCTTCACCTATTATTCGTTTGGCTGATCTGTCTCTTCTCGTTTATGTCTCGTCTCGCTCTCGTTATCGCTCCGGCCAAATTACCTTTGAAGTAGTTTTAGCGTTTTCTACCCTGATGCCGCGTTCATCAGCTCATTAGATTCCTGCCGCCTGATTAGAAACGATCCGCTGGTCTGGCTGTGTGAGGAACATCAGGTCAACACTAGTCACGTTCCACATTAGGTCATGTTTATTAATCGGTGTGATAGTTAAAACCAATCAGACGACTTTCGCATTAGCACGTTGCTAAGCTAATGCCACATCAGTGTGGTTTTCGGACGCCGCGATGTACAATTGCTTTTCAGAGAGCCTTTCCATGATACAGTAGATTTGTCTACAGTGGTGTAAAGTACTTGAGTAAATGGACTTTGTTACTTTACCTAAGCGTACTTTATGTATTTTCGGCTACTTTGCACTTGTGCTGAGAATAAAAATTATAAGCAACTTTTACTCTCTACTTGACTACGTTAGTGATTGAGTATCTGTACTCTTTACTCCACTACGTACACTTGATTGTTTAATTTTCTTGGATGAGGCGATATCGCCATCTGCAGGATGCTGAAGGTACTGGATGCTATTTTGTTCACCTAAATGACGTGAACATGAATTTGCATACTTTTTTTGCTATGAGTTTAAAATTATAATTTTTGAAAAAGTTGAAATTTTCTTCTTTTTTTAATCTAATTTTGTTCTGCCATTATTTTTCAACTTTGAGGTGTTAATTGTAATTCTATATTAGGAAATAAAACCTTTCTTGCCGTTTTTTTTAGCCTAACCTGAGTACAAGTAAAATACTTCCGTCCTTGTAAAAATAGGGAAAAAAATCACGACTTTTACTCAAGTCCTCTTGGGTTTGCTAACATGTCACAAAGTAATTGTTGCAGTAGGTATCTGTACTTATTTTTACTCAAGTATGCTTTTCAAGTATGGAAATTCGGAAGTTATGAATAGTATGAAATTTGAACGTTTTATGAGAATTCAAAGTCCACCAAAGTGTGACAAAACTGGCTAAAATGTCGCTTTGTGTAACAAAAAATCTAGTCGCCATTGATGCCTTGAACTCTGGAAGATCTTCCGGCTAATCCACTGTTGGCTCGGGTAAGTGCAGCCTGGTGCATTGTGGGTCACGGTTTTATTCACTCGCAGTCATTACGCTGGTAAAGAGGTTGAAGCCCGAGGCGAGAGATCGTCTTTTTGTTCCAGTGAACTCTGATAAAACTCTCTTTCACATCAGTATGTTCCGCAGAAGAATAGACTCCTTAGGTCTATTCATAAGGCCCATATTACCATGAAACCTCTAATAGAAGGCCATGCCGTTGTATTTTTCAACTGTTCTGTCATGGCCTTCTATTAGAGGTTTTACAGTCTTTTTGTGAAAAATACAATTAACCGATTACGATTTCTCAGATTCTCAGAACAACGTGTGTTTGCACGTTTGTAGTTTTCTCAGAAAACGAGTCAGTGGCATGACTTTGTTTTTTTTCTTCTTTAAACTCCCTGTATTTCAGTTAAATGAAATGCACGATTCTGGATAAAATGAGAATTACGTTTCTTTTTTGCTTAGAAAAAAGATCACAATTCGTTCTCAATATTAAATTTTTTTTAATATTTAACCCTGATAATTATCAGGTTGTCAAACAGAAATATAATAACAAAACATATCACTCTTTGCTTCATATTTAAATAAATGGAATGATTATTTTGTAGGCGGGGCTAATAATTGTGTCCTCAACTGTAGATGTTTGCTCTATGTGGTTTGCTGAGTCTCGTCTACTGGTTTGAAACCGCAGTAAACACAAACACACACACACACACACACACACACACACACTTCAGAAAAAAATCCTTTTTCAGGTAGTAAAATGTGGGAGTTGATATCAGACTTACTTCACCGTTGTGTTTAATCACTCATTCTCCCTGTTTTTTTTTTTTTTTTTTAAACTCGAATGCCCTTCGACTCACATCCGCTGTTCTAGTGCAGGTAATTAAGCGCGCGCAAAACCACAGGTGGCCAAATAGGGCGTCGCCCCAAAATACGACAGAATGCGAGATTGTCTTTCTTTAATAATATTTAAATGCACACACAATCAAACTGACACAAACTCGTACACCCGAGTGTGGCAGAATTGTATAAATATATAAAATACGGCGGCCCGACTTCTGATTGGTGCACACAGGAGGGAGCACATCACGCCCGTCCTGGCCTCTCTGCATTGGCTTCCGGTGCCTTTTAGAGTTGATTTTAAGGTCCTTTTATTTGTTTTTAAATCTTTAAACGGTCTAGCCCCATTTTACCTCACCGAGCTGCTCACTCCTTTTACTCTGGCTTTAATCTCTCAGCGAACCAGCTGCTCCTGAAAGCCCCAGTGTCAAAGCAAAAACGCCGTGGCTGCTCCGCCCTCTGACACGCCCCTCCGCTTTACATTAGACACGCCCCGTCATTACCTGTTTTTAAGTCACTTCTAAAAACACATTTTTATGCTGTTTTTTAACTCTGTATGAGGTCCTGCATGTTTAGTGGGTTTTACTTATTTTAGGCCGTGATTGTATTTACATTTTATTATTCTGCTTTCAAACATTGGCTGTTTTATGTCCGGCATGTATGTACAGCACTTTGGTTTTTGCCTTGGTTGTTTTTAAGTGCTATATAAATAAAGATGATTTGATTTGATTTTGGAATGCTGGATTAAGATCGCGAGGGGGGGTAGAATCGTGATCGCCATCTTTTAACGATTAATTGCCAGCTCTAATTTCAATTAAACCGAACTGTCTCATCGCACCTACTTATTCCGCCATTGCCGGTTGTTAAAGGTCAAACATCGGCGGGCTGGGGTCACGCTTAAAGGTTCGCATTACTCATTCATGTCAGGAAACATCGATTTGCGCATCGAAACCAATGATTCCCTCTGCGTTGTGTCTGGGAGGCACATGACTTGGAATAAATGCGGCTGCTGATGTGGTTTCGTCACCGAGCACGTGCTCTCTCCATCCCGACTCCCAGTCTGTGCCCGGATAAAAGAGAAAGATAGATAGATAGATAGATAGACAGACAGACAGACAGACGGATAGACTAAGGAGAAGTAGATAGATAGATAGATAGATAGATAGATAGATAGATAGATAGATAGATAGATAGATAGATAGATAGATAGATAAACAGACAGACAGATAGACAGACAGATAGACTAAGGATAGATAGATAGATAGATAGATGATGGATCGATGGATGGAGTGATAGACAGACAGACAGTGTAAGGAGAGATAGATAGATAGATAGATAGATAGATAGATAGATAGATAGAGAGATAGATAGATAGATAGATAGATAGATAGATAGATAGATAGATAGATAGATAGATAGATAGATAGATAGATAGATAGATAGATAAACAGACAGACAGTCTAAGGAGAGATAGATAGATAGATAGATAGATAGATAGATAGATAGATAGATAGATAGATAGATAGATAGATAGATAGATAGATAGATAGATAGAGAGAGAGAGAGAGAGAGAGATAGATAGATAGATAGATAGATAGATAGATAGATAGATAGATAGATAGATAAACAGACAGACAGATAGACAGACAGACAGATAGACTAAGGATAGATAGATAGATAGAAGATGGATCGATGGATGGAGTGATAGACAGACAGACAGTGTAAGGAGAGATAGATAGATAGATAGATAGATAGATTGATAGATAGATTGATAGATAGATTGATAGATAGATAGATAGATAAATAGACACACGGACAGATAGACTAAGGAGAAATAGATAGATAGATAAATAGACACACGGACAAATACACTAAAAAATAGAGAAATAGATAGATAGATAGATAGATAGATAGATAGACAGACAGACAGACAGATAGACTAAGGATAGATAGATAGATGATGGATGGATGGATGGATGGAGTGATAGACAGACAGTCTAAGGAGACATAGATAGATAGATAGATCAATAGACACACAGACAAATAGACTAAGGAGAGATAGAGAAATAGATATTTGGATAGATAGATAGACAGACAGACAGTCTAAGGAGAGATAGATAGATAGATAGATAGAGAGAGAGAGAGAGAGAGAGAGAGATAGATAGATAGACAGACAGACAGACAGACAGACTAGTCTGTGCCCGGATGAAAGAGAAAGCCATGAGGGAGCATGTGATGTGAAAGAGGCTGGAGACCTTGTTTCTTCCCTCAGCTTTGTGAGCTCCGTGTTCTAGCGAGTTCTTTTGTGTCTCGTTCATGAATGAATGCAGAGACTCTGTTGACCCACATACACTCGCACAAAGCGCCAAAACAATGTGTTTCGGGAAGATTCCAGCTGCGATTGAGCTTTGTCTCTCAAGTGCGTCGTGCAGGCGTAGACGAATTGTCGAGTTGTTTCTGTAGGACGACGTCCCGCCTGTGTTACAGAATCAGTTTAACTATAAAATCTACTTTTCCGATGCACCTCGTAGTCTCGGATGCTGAAGTGGTCTCTAAGTTGACATTGATATGCTGGGCAACATCTAAATTGCACATTTCAATATTTTTATTAGGATTAGGTTGTTGGGAAAACTATAGTTAATCAGGGGAAAAATCTGTTGGCAGCACTATGATAGATGGATGGATAGATAGATAGACTAAGGATAGATTGTAAGATAGATGATGGATGGATGGATGGAGAGTTAGACTGACAGACAGTCTAGGAGAGATAGATAGATGGATGGATGAATGGATGGTAAGACAGACAGACTAAGAAGAGGTAGATAGATAGAGAGATCAATAGACAGACAGATAGATAGACTAAGGAGAAATAGACAGACAGACTAAGAAGAGATAGATAGATGATAAGTGGATGATAAGATAGACAGACAGTCTAAGGAGAGATAATTAGATAGACAGACAGACCAAGGATAGAAAGATAGATAGATAGATAGATAGATAGATAGACAGACAGACATACTAAGAAGAGATAGATAGATCAGAGACAGAGAGATCAATAGACAGACGATAGACTAAGAAGAAATAGATAGATAGATAGATAGATAGATAGATAGATAAAGAGCTCAATAGACAGACAGATAGACTAAGGAGAAATAGATAGATAGCTAGATAGACAGAGATAGAGAGATCGATAAGTTCAGTGCATTTGTAAGGCGCTTTTCACAAACGCAACTGTCTCAAAGCGCACCATAGATAGATAGATTGATAGATAGATAGATAGATAGATAGATAGATAGATAGATACATAGATAGACACTTTTTCCCATTTAGATCGTAAAGGAAACTTTCTTCTTTCTGTATTAGTAGATCGAAAGACTCATTCAACGTAAACGCCGGTAGAGCCGTTTACACGTTTCGATTTTAACATTAGTGTGTAATCACATTAAATCGACTCTGAGCGGCGTCTTTCACGTGGAAGCTCCTAAGACCCTCGATTACACCGACGACGCGTCAAAACAACGTCCCCAGACTGATACCTGCTTCCCATCGACAAAACCTGCCGCAATCTGATTAGCCGCTAATAAAGAAGTCCAATCGTGTCACATGACCAACGCGGTCGTGATTCTCGGAGCCGCGTTGGTCATGTGACACAATCGGAGACTTGTGAAGTTTCTCACGCGCTCACAAACCAAAAAATTGGCAGCTCAGGATCGTTATTGTTTTCTTCCCGCCCGTAATGGGATTTCGCGGGTGTCGGTGGAACGCTGAATTACTAGGCAACAGCGGCGATAAAACAACAGAAGTGCGGACAGATTTCTCCCGGATCTTTCTCCAGTGTGTCGTCCGGCGTTATGAGGAAGCGGCTTCTTGCTATTGGCCCTTTCCATCATTGGAGGTGACAGACCTGCAGAGGTGTTGTTGTGAAGGTGCAAACCTCCAGCTCGTTCTGAAACCAGGGAAGGTGTGAGGGAGAGAGGATGAGAGAGTGAGAGAGGGTGGATGAGGGGGAGAGTCAGAAAGAGAATGGAGATGAGAGAAAGAGAGAGAAGGAACGAGATAGAGAGAGATGGAGTGAGTGAGAGAGAATAAGAGAGTAAGAGAGGGAGGATGAGGGGGAGAGCGAGGGTGAGAGGAGCGAGAGAAGATGAGAGTCAGAAAGAGGATGGGGATGAGAGAAAGAGAGAGAGAAGGAACGAGTTAGAGAGAGACGGAGTGAGTAAGAGAACAGGATGGATGGGGGAGAGAGAGAGGGTGTAAGAGAGAGGATGAGAGGGAGAAGGGGCGAGCAAGAGAGGATGAGAGAGTAAGAGGGGGGATGGGGGAGAGAGAGAGAATAAGAGAGGATCAGAGACAGAGAGAGAAGAGAGAGAGGATGAGAAAGCAAGAGGGAGGATGGGTAAAGAGACAGAGAGGATGAGAGAATAAGAGGGAGACAGAGAGAGAGAGGAGAGAGAGACAGA
>MU204413.1:10470714-10487357 GCA_017309775.1 Paedocypris sp. Pulau Singkep
GAGGATGAGAGGGAGAAGGGGCGAGCAAGAGAGGATGAGAGAGTAAGAGGGGGGATGGGGGAGAGAGAGAGAATAAGAGAGGATCAGAGACAGAGAGAGAAGAGAGAGAGGATGAGAAAGCAAGAGGGAGGATGGGTAAAGAGACAGAGAGGATGAGAGAATAAGAGGGAGACAGAGAGAGAGAGGAGAGAGAGACAGATAGAGTGAGGAGGAGAGAGTAAGAGGGCGGATGGGGAGAGAGAGAGAAAGAGAGAGATAAAAAAAATGAATTCAATAAAAATGAATTGTTAATCCTGACATTTTATAACTTTAATTGTTTATAAATGATGGCTCCAATAAAAATAATGTAACCATTGATGATACATTTTTACATTGTTACTGTTTTGCTTGAGCATTGTTGCATTTTTATTATTACAATTAACAAGCAAATCTCAGTTTCTAATAAGATACGTTTCTTTTTTATTTGCAGAAATATTATAGGCAAATAAAATACTATAGAATATTATAGAAAATTACAAGTACAGGAAAAATGTTTGTTAGTCTAATGGGACTTGAAAAAATAAGCGTTAATATAATTTGACGTAAAAAAAAATGTACCTGTTTTATTTATTGTCACAAGTCAACTTTTTTTCACAACTGAATCAAAATATTGTGAATAACATAACATCTCAACATCAAAAATGAACGTTATGCTTGAAAAGTTTGGATTCTTTTTCCATTTGTCTTCCTTGAAAAAAGTTTGTCTTAATTGACAATGACAATAAAGATGATCTTATCCCTCTTTCCTGTCAATCAAACTCTGGTTGTTTAAGTGTTAAGCCGAAAGTCCAAATTTGATGTCAGAATCTACTCCAAACCAGCAGCTGGAGCGTAAAACCCATGAAGTGGTTTATTTTTCAGAAGGGAAGTGATGCTCATTTCTGCAGGCGTGAGAGCTTTTAATTAAAACTCGAATTTCGATGCTTTTTTTTTTTCGCCCCTTGATATTGACACGAGGAATAATTGGCGTCGCCGCGGGAGTCGTCCTCCGAGCAGGAACATCTGTCGGGAGGAAATCGCCGTCACGTGTGCTAATGCTAAAGCTAAACCAGCCGCTAGTTTGTGTGTGTCGAGAACGCACTGTTTTCCAGCTTTTAAGACTCATTCGTCAGATAAAAGCTCCGTTCTCAGTCCCGCAGTTTCATTTCGCCGCCTCCATTGTGGCTCCAGCTTCGGGGCGAATTGTTGTCGGACTTTAAACATCATTTTAATCTTCCCGGCTGGATTCCAATCATTCGGTGCAAAAGAAGCTTCACGTGGAGCAGAAAAATTTTGCTTTCACTCCGCACAATGAAATCTTCTGTTGTGCTCGGAGAAAAAAAAAAACGATGTAGCTCTTCACAAAAGCACAACATAAATATGGACAGACAGACAGAGCATCTGAAGCTTTACACTCCACCGTTCAAAAGTTTGGGGACAAATCTGCAATGTTTTGGCAATTTCTCGCATGAAATAGCCTTCGTTTCTAAGAACAAGGACAGACTGTTGAGTTTTGTGAACGTTCTCTATTTCTGGTCATTTTGAGCGTTTGATTGACCCACAAATGCTCCAGATTGTCAAGCTGCTGAGAGGAAGGTGAGTTTTCTAGCTTCTTTAACCAGCTAAACAGTTTCCAGCAGCGCTAACATGATCAAACAAGACTTTTACTATCATCCATTATCCTTCTGACACTATTAGCATTAGCATTGTAGCAGTAAAACACTGGAGTGACAGTAGCTGGAGATGTTCCTCTACACACTTATGTAGATATTACACCACAAACCAGACGTTTACTGCTAGAATAGTTATTTACCACATTAGCAACTTAGACAGTGTGTTTCTGATGAGTTTAAAGTGATTTCCATTGACAAAAACTGTGCTTTTCCTTCAAAAGCAAGGACAATTCAACGTGACCCCGAACTTTTGAACAGAATTGTCTGGAATATTGTAATTGTAATTTTATTTGTTGAGCCCTTTCAAAATCTTTGGGTTGTGCTTCACAGATAAAAAAAAAACCATAAGAGTCCATTTAAAACAAGATAAAAAGAAATACATCAAGCCTATAAAACAATTTGCTAGTTAAAGTAGATGAACAGTGTTAAACTGTCCAGAGATGTGAAAGTGTGTCTCGCTCTGTGATTGGTCGGCCACATTCAGATCCAGAGATGCCGGGATTGGCTCCAGCTCCCCGTGACCCAGAAATGGAAAGGAACGAACGTATGAATAACATTAGACATTCTGAACCGACGCGGCACATCACAAACCACGATTTCTAATCCACGTCGGCTATTGGTGTTTGAATCCCCAGAGTTTGTGCTACTTTATCAGGACTTGAATGATTCGTTCACAGATTGTGGCTGGTTGATTCTCTTCTCCTTCGGGGTTTATTGGTGTTGAGAATGTTATTTACCCTCTGGTCCAAACAAGCTTCAGGTTCCCGAGAGAGAATCCTGAACTCCAGATGAACTGATGCGTCACCGCGGGAAAAGAAAATACTTTGGAAAGACTCGTGGACTTTCGGCCCCGGAATCAGGAAGCCACGGACATGTGCAAAATTCCAGATTGGGGCGGGTAAATGCACCCTTGATGCGCCGTATTTGATTGGTTCTGGATTCTTCGCCCTGATAGTAGAAGTGCAAACTATTGCAAAAATTTCCATAACGCATCAAAAAATGAACTATTCGACTGTTGCTTTTTTTAAATTCGATTTTCATTTGAATTTTTTTTTTGTTGAGGCTCGAAGAATTCAATTAAATTAGGTACAATAAGTTAAAAACGTGTAATACTTAAAATCATTTTCACATTTAAAATCTGAAAATAAAACAACACATGCAAATATTTTTTTCTCTTTGCGGGAAAAGTGGGAGGAAAACGTGGCCACATCTGCACAATTTAACATGGTGATGTAGGCAATGAATCTGCGTTTTATTAAAGTCGCATCTTGGAGACCAGCTTGAAAAGTTCTAGCAACCGTTTACAAGGAACTTTATGGACATTCAAAATGTATTTTCCCCAACAGGACTCGCTACCTTCACACTAAAGTGAAAGGAAGGTGCGTCTTTTCAAACCGGCCACTAGGGGTAGTATCAAAATTGTGACCTGGAGCACAATCGAGATTCAAACCTGTTCAAGGTCAAGATTATTTATATAGCGCTTTTCTTAGTTCCACACCAACGCAAAGTCGCTTTGCGGAATTAGGGAAAAAATAGTCTTTAAAGAAGAAAAATGTCCGTTGTTCATCTATAAAGACATAATACTGTTCCACTGTTCAAGATTTTTTTGTATTTAGGTCCTAAATAATATTATTGTCTTTCTAGAACGTGAATTTGTGCTTTTGGTTTGTTATACTGTAATCATCAAAACGAAAGTAACATTTTAAAAATACTGTATCCTGATCATCTCTTCATGAGATGAAGAGCCACTACACTTCACGCCCCGCAGGACATAACGTAGTCATATATATATATATATATATATATATATATATATATATATATGTTTTCCTTTTTAACTGACCCCCCCCCCCCCATATTTTTAAAACTCATAAAGAATTGAAATTCTTTTTTACTTTTTTCACAAAGTGTCTTTGCGTTGGTCTCGGACTATACAGATGAACTTGAACTTAAATTTGTATGAATACAAGCAATGTTGAACTGAATTGAAAAAAACTTTTAATTGTCCAAAAACTGGGAAATTGCAGTTATAATTATACCTATATAAAAACATCTATTTGAAGAATAAGTAAATACGCATGCATGAATTAACAAACATAAGCAACATTGCATGCACAATAAAAAAACAACAATACATATACAGTTATGTAAAAATAAACATAAATATAAAAATAATTTAAAAAATAAATTATATACACATATTATACAATATACAAAAAGTTCACAGTTTGAAAATTAGGAATTAGTGAAAAACAATCAACTTTTTGATAATATTGTAAAAATGCTTTGTGCATTTTTTTTCTTCTTCAACGAAACCAATGACATTGTATAAATTGTTCAATAGAATGTCACTTGTCACAATCTGAATCTTGATACGTGACCTAAAACACACGTCAAGGTCATTGGAAGGTCATGGCTTAAGGGCAGGGCGTCGTTGAAACTTCGTTGCTTCGTCTCTCCAACACCAACCAATGGCTGCGTAATTGTTACGACGATTTTTTTTTTCAACAAATCCAGCGCAATTAAAGCGAGGCTAGTCACTTTAGCGTTCGAGCGTCACTCCACCTGCGGAAAACACCTCGTTACCGCCTCCTCAATAATTCACGCGCGTCATGATTTATTCACCTAGCGGAGGAAAACACGCTCTGGTTTAGCGACGAACCCGCGACTTTGAGAAATGACGTCACGCGGGGGAAGAGTGGCGGGAAACGACTCTTGATTCCCCAGATCGCCAACCCGTCTGACGCGAGCGGCTTTGAGCTCGGCCATTTAAAAATCCTCCCATGATTCACTGGTGCTCAGATAGTGATGGAGAACTAATTACAGACTCCCGGAGGCTAATTCAGCCACGCGCTATTATGAAAATTAATGAACACGGCGGCGTGATGGATATCACTCGCTTGATTATGTTCACTCTTACTTACTCAGTCCGAGCGTCTTTGAGTCGGCGATCTTTTCGAATCTCGACTACAGAATCCGTTTCAGCGCTTCGAGGAAAAGCTTCGTTGCTTTGACCCGCTACTGACGCCAGAACGACGTGATTTACAATGACACGCCATCGTGGAGCGTGTAAACGGCCGTGTGCTTGAGTCATGAGCCGCCCTCACCTCTTCACAACCAGCATCTGTTTGGATATTAAGCCTGTCAGATGATGGCGTGCGATGGAGGGCATAAAGAAGACTTTGCTTTCCGGGCTGAAGCCAAAAAAAAAACAACGCTGTGCCCGGACGTTCTTCGCAACGCCTGCAAAACATGAATATTAAATAAGCGCAAACCGAATGGAAAATTATGCCAGCGGATTAAAATCAATGGGAGGTCGTTAGCTTAAATTAGCTTAGCACAGTTAGTCAACAGGACGCAAGATTTACTTTTGACCACTGTTCTATAGACACAATTTCTTAATATATAGCATCACTGCATAAAATCCACGTGAAAAAAAAACAAGAAAACAAATAAACAAAAACAGTAAAAAATAATGAAATCACGTAAAATTATCTGGCAATGGGGCGTGAAAATTCGACTTGATAAGATGGATTAAAACCAGACAAAAAAAGTTTTGTTACATCATAGATTTGTTTTTGCGTTTCAGTTCTTGTTCTCATTGGTTTGAATATAAAAAAGTAGCTAATTACTTAATTTGAAAAACATTGTGTTCTTACAATAGGAACATTTCACCTGCCATTTCACTTGGTTTCAGGAAGTTCTGTGTTAAAACATAATGTCGACTTTGAAAAATGTATCAATTTAGTGTAACATTTCATGAAAATTTGCATTAGCAAGAAAGTTCAAGTCCTTTTGTCTTGAAATAAGCAAAGTCATCTCTCAATCCTAACACAGTACATTTATCTTATAAGAAAAAAAAACAAGATTTGTCTAATATGTCAATAATTAATTTTTTGCAGCAAATGTAGTGGACTAAAGATACAGATACTTAATCGCAAATGTAGAGTAGAGAGTAAAAGTTGCTTATATGTTCCAGAGTAGCAAGAAAATACTCAAGTAGCAGGCCATTTACTCAAGTACTTTAGACCACTGTTCTTTAGACACAAATTCGATATCTAAAGCCTTACTGCTAGCAACAAAGTTGATACGCCGAGTTAAAAAAATTTAGGTTTGCTTTTTGAAACGTGTTGTGCGTCTGATTCCCGCGAGTGAGATCGCCGCTTCCTCGCTAGGCCGGATCGCATTTCCATTTCGTGCGACGAGAGATCCACAGCAATTCCTCAGGTTTCCCTTATCGTCTGGCGAGCTGAAAGGAGCAGTGGCTCGCGCGCAGCCTTATCTGTAATTAGACGAAATTGCGCTGCCAGGGGTTCGAGACAAAGCGCCGCGATTCCCGTTCGTAAAAATGACAAGCCACGGGGAAGCGGAGGTTTGTCTCTTGAATAACCGCGCGATTCGTCACATAAGGCCGACAATAGTCGATCAGGCTGTACCGCGCCTATCGTTTTCTCGACGGCGTCGGCTCTGTTTGCCATTATTAAAAGCTCCTCTGCTTTTATTTGACACGGGCGCTTGCGTTTCTCTGGCGCTAAATACCTCAGTCTTCACGAGGGGGAATTGTACGCGTAAATCTCACACTTCACTCTGACACTGACGTCTTAATCAAACCCACAGGCGCATCCGTCCGTTAACACCAGCAGACTAGCGGGGAGACGGAGCGCCGAGCCGCGGGTAGTCGCTCTCACCGCACTGGGTGCTAATGCTCCAGCGCAGCATGGGCACGTTAGCTTCAAGACTCGAGATGCCAGGAGCGACCCACATCATTTGTGCCATCACTCAGTTAGGAGTTAGGGGGGTTAGTGTTGGGTTTAGGGGTTAGGGTTTGTTGGGGTAGGACGAAATAATTGATATATTGGGTGTTTTGGGTTAGGGTTAGGTATAGGGTAGGGTTAGGTTAGAGGTAGGGTTAGGACGAAAGCTTTGATTTATTGGGTGTTTTGGGTTAGGGTTAGGGATAGGGTAGGGTTAGGGATAGGATAGGTTTAGGCTTAGGGGTTACGGTTGGGGTTAGGTTAGGGTTGGGGGGTTAGGTTAGGATGAAAGCTTTGATTTATTGGGTGTTTTGGATTAGGGTTAGGGGGGTTTAGGGTTAGGGATAGGTTTAGGCTTAGGGGGTTACGGTTGGGGTTAGGGTAGGGTTGGGGGGTTAGGTTAGGACGAAAGCTTTGATTTATTGGGTGTTTTGTACACACTTTAGCCTTCGCTTCTGTGATTTGCTGAAACACCTTGATTAGAACAAAACCCGCGTCTCTGTTTGCATTCACACGATTGTTTTGCCTTCCACACATTGAGTGGGACGCAAAGTCAAAGTAGTTTGCGTTTTTTTTTTGTCTTTTAGAAACAAAAAGAGTCTTGTTGTCGATATTGCGCTAAAACGTAAAAGTGCCTATCATTTAAAGCTGTGTATTGGAAACGACTGACCAAAAACCCAAGTTGTGGAGCTTTGCGACTTTATTTAATACTTTGTCATATGTAAGTGGCTTAGTGGAACAAAAAACAAAGTGACAAAAGGCTTGAGCCCCGTCACTGCGGATTAACGCTATATTTGTTTTCGATTTATTTGTTTTGTTTGCACCGGTTGACTAAAAAGAGTCAGATTTAAAGTTAAAGGTGAAAGTTCACCTCGAAACATGTAGACTAGCATGAAGAGCTACACAAACATGAGCTCAAGAGACGCGAATAAATAGAACTGTGAATTTCATCGCAAGTGGTGTGGAACGCGCAGTTCAAACCTTCAGGGCGTCTGAACTCTCTGTTCTCGCTGTCAGGGCGAAGAGCTCGCCATTCTCCGCCTGTGACGGCGTGTGCTGTGTTTGTCAACCACAGACATCCTGGACCAAAACCTCCCGTCACGGTATTAAAAGGGGATGTGGGTAGACAGTCTACCGCTCGACTGTTAGCGCACATGCTAACGGAAGCTCCTGAATGGCAGATCAATTGCAACGTTGTGATTTAGTTTGTGTTCATGTTTTTTTGACTGATGTGTGTTGGTCTCTGTTGATCTCGGCTAGTAGTGATATTTTTGGTTTGGCGAATCGTTTATTCAAAAACTCAACGCTTCATCGATCAGTAAGTGATACAAACTTTCAATCAAGATGTTTACATTTTCTCCACTACAAAAAGACTTATAAATTACGTGTCACACAATTTGAATGGTAAATGTGTTTCTAAAAAGTATTTATAGGTAATAAATAAATAAATAAGGTATAATATGTCACGAAAATGCTAACACTGGAATACGGATTTTTGTGTGCATGTTAACTAATTGCTAGATTGTGTAAATCATAACAGCAATATCCACAGTATTATGTGAAATATGGTCGAACGTTGGCCATATTTTGATTTCAAATTCTGACAAATTCAAACAGGCTTCTCGGAGGTTGCCGAACATGCTTTAATGTGCTTAATTGATGCTAAATAATGAAAAAGAAATGTAATATGTAAAAACTTTAATCTGTAACAAAATAATAGTCTTGTACCCTTTTCAAATTAATTAATTAATTAATATCAAAATTTTTCGAAATATCAATTCTTCTGTTGGAAAATCCATCTTCAACAATATATGTATAATAAGTATTAGTGAGCAATATTAGTGGTAAGTTGTCATATAAAATGTTTCTACAACAGATATTGTAATAGTATAGAAAGTTTCAAATTATTAGTTATATTTCGTTACATGGGCATTATGTTGGGTAATAATACGTATATTAACTACAACATTTCAGATAATAAATTAATATTTATGAGTCTGACCTAACAAACAAGCTCTGAAACACTGCAGACTCTGCTTGAAAGCCCCGCCCTTCTCACAGATAATTAGACCAATCAAACGAACGATGACATCGATTATCACCCAATCAAAAGCAGAAAAGGTGATGTCTTCGTAAAATGAACGAAATTGAATTCCAAACGCGCCGAGTCGTAGTGAGATGATTCGTGTGAAATGCTGCTTTAAATCATTGATACAAAACACTGGACACTGGATATTCAGGATATTCCGACGCTCCATCCGCCAACAAGCTCATTGGAAATTAAAATATGTACACCACCGGGGACGGCGTCACTATCCGTTGCCTTTCCTGTATGCTAATTAGGTGGCTAGCTAGCACAACCTCCATTTCTCAGCCGTGGCGTTTGTCTGCGGGGTAAAAGTCAACACGAACCACCTGACGCGCGCTTTTATTTACGGCTTCCTCTAACCGCGGTGCACAAAACAGCCCCGCCCAAACATATGCTTCACACGAGCTAACGCTAGACAAACTAGCACTGGGAGATGTGATTCAATTCCAAACGCGCCGAGTCGTAGAAGCACGAGCGCTAATGCTGTGATGGAACTACGAACATGTCCTCTTTTTATAAATACACAAAAATGTCAGTTTTTCATGCTTCTTCAAAGGACCACTACACCTTTGCCAACCGTGCTTTAAATTATTTGAGAATGAAACTTGTACTTGTTTACCCATTTTAAAACAGTACTGGGCGGCTATTGTCTTGTATTTTTTTTTTTATCTCACATCTCGCATGCTTTTTATGAAGACGAGAGAGAGAGAGAGAGACAGAGAGACAAAGAGAGAGAGAGAGAAGGAGAGAGAGAGAGAGACAAAGAGAGAGAGACGGGGGGAGAGAGAGAGAGACAAAGAGAGAGTGAGAGAGAGACAGGGAGAGAATGAGAGAGAGAGAGAGAGAGAGAGAGAGAGAGAGAGAGATGCTTCTTAATGCGTCTTAGTATTTCAGAGCTTGTTTGTCAGGTCAGATACTAATTATAAATATTAATTTATTACCTGTAACATTGTAGTTAATATATTAATAACAACATAATGCCCATGTAACAAAAACGAGTTAATAAATGATATTATAAAATCATTAAATTTTCTGTTGTATGAAAACTTTTTATATGAAAACTTCCCACTAAAATTGCTCACTAATAGTTGGATTGTACTGTTGCTGTTTGTATTAACATATACTGTATATCTTGTGGAAGCAGGAGAGCTGATATCTAGAACACTATTTAATATTATTAATTGGAAAATATTCTAGGGCTAATAATTTGTTACAAATCTAATTTCTTTTTTTTTTTTTTGCACCATTTTTTTGCCCTTCAGAAGCCTGTCTGGATCAGTCTGGAGGCCGCGCCCGTTCTCCTCTTTTTTTGGAAATCAAAGTCTGGTCACCCTAAGCACTGTGGTTGATTCTTGTATTTTAACGCTATTGGCGAATTGCGACGCCGGGTTGGGTTCGGAATTGCAGGTTAGATCCTTGGCTAACCAGCTAGTCGATGGCTTTACTGGAATTGACGTCTCAGTAGGACGAAGAATCCATCGTGTCATTGTGTCGCCGCTAATGATGCAGAACACATTCAAGTGAGGTTCAGCAATCAAACACGTTTACGGACGACAATGATAATTTCTCTTGCCGGGGAGTCGGGGGTCGAGTGTGTGTTTGTGTGCGTTTTTCGTATATTGGCAACAAGCTGTTTCCTACCGTTAGATTGGCTGTTGGCGAAAGAACACTTCCTGAATCCTGATTGTGTAAATCACGCTAAGTGCACAACAGAACGTCCGCTAGTGTTCTCATTAGCCAAACCTGATGGTTCTCGCACAATGTCAGGATAACAAGGCGTCTTGATTGGAGTGGCATCTGATTGGCTGCTGAGAGCAGGTTATAAGTGATGCCGCCAAGCCCCGCCTCCTAATGAGCACCTCTCGTCTTGGAGTTATCCACTCCAGCAGGATCAGAGCCAGTCCAAGAGCTCGACAAATCAGCCCGGACCACTCGATTATTCAAGCGACCATGAACAACGGCGCAACCCAAAACCTTTTTCGGGTTCAACATCCTGACGCTAGGCTTTTTCGCTGTCGACTTACTTTAGCCTAGCCCTAGTGCGAATAGCTAGTTTGTGGCTTTGTGTAGGACGGCGAGCAAGTGTGCGTCCAAACGGATCTGTCGATTTGAGCGAAAAACGAGGCATCGTAGAAGATCAGCTCATTAGCTCACAGCTGTCATCGTCTGTTCCTTCCTGTTTCCACCACTAACGAGGTTTGGGGAAAGTGCCAATGAGTTTGGATGTTTGATGCCATTAGCACCTTCCCCAATTAGCATCGAGGTTTTCGTTTTAAGAGACGACTCTCCTTAATCGTGACGACTAAATACGACACTATGAATGTGATGTAGGAGATTGTACGCCGCCGTTTTTTTCCCCCTCAGCAAAAGAGACTCCGCTCACTCGACATTCTGGTGTGTAAATGAGGTTTTGCCCCTTTTAACCTCGCTCTATTCCTTGGCGACCTTGGGTTGCTGCTAACCAAAGTGAGGAATGAGAAAATAATGAACTCACCCGTGCTATATGAATACATCAGGACTTGCCGTGCGTTGTTTTCTAGGTGGATCAAAAAGCGCTTTTAATTTGTGATTCAAAGGGATTCGGAGATTTATTTTTTGAGGGGGGGTTTGATGGAATCACACGCGAGGCTGGAATGACAAGCGAAACAACAAAAGCCCCGGAGGTACTTCTGCACAAACCGGCACCGATGATTTAGTCATCAAGGGCCTGAAACTCGTAGCAAGTAGTTTGATTTGATTCTTCTCGGCTTTTGCGAATTGAATTACAGCGCGAGACGATCCGGCGTTTTGTCTCTGCTTCTCGATTGAAAAGCGCATGCAAAACGATGGCCGGCGGTCTGTAATTTTGTTCGAAAAGGACGTGTTTACGAAACTGATTGGTATGTTTTACGTTCTCAAACTGGCAGGACGGGAATCTTTGCGCATGAACTCATGGCCCCGCGTCAAGAGACGTTCCGGGAAACTACTGCTGATGCATTAGCGCTGCTTTTCTTTGGCCGTTTACTCGAAACGATGAGACAAGCTGAAACATCTGAAATAGTAAAAAGAATAATTGAAATTATAAATAATCTAAACCGCGTTTCCATTTCTGGGTCATAGGGAGCTGGAGCCAATTCCAGCAGCGCCGGGCTTGAAGATTGTTCACGCCCTAGAATTACAGCCAACCCATCGCGAAACAACTTTTCCCGACTTTGAGACAAAAAGCACGGCAGGATATGTACTTCCTCTTTGAGTAAGGAGGCGGGGCAACCCACTACGCCACCATGCCACCCGTGAAAGCTACATGATATTCCGCCGTTCATTCAACTGTAATTGAACTTGCATAAATCCGAACATTTTTAAAGACCATTCACTACACTTTAGAGATTAGCCAATTAGCCACAGAGATTAGCCAATTAGCCTCGGAGATTAGCCAATGACGTGCTCTCAACGCGTTATTATGCGTGTTTAATCATGACCTTGCGATTACGTTTTCATTCGACTCTTGGATAAAATAGTTTTTTCTCTAATCTCTTGAATGTCAAACTTTGTGGGGGGGGAAAAACGTAAACCGTCGCAATATTCAAAATTCTACACCAACGCTCTTGAATTTTGAACATTTGCAAGAAGAAAAAAGCTTTGAAAAATAGTGGAAGTGTTGAGTGGAATTATCTTTTATGTGGAACACATTTTAGTAATGTTATGCTAAAAAATTAGCCCAAGTAGCAGTCAATTTATTAGTTTGGTGTGTGTGTGTGTGTGTGTGTGTGTGTGTGTGTGTGTGTGTGTGTGTGTGTGTGTGTGGAATGGAAGATTAGCTTTAGGTTCATGCTAGAAGGGTGGGCTCAAAAATAAATTGTTTCCCTGTTCGTCAGTTGATGTGCCCGTATAGATATATATTTAACTAAGGTTTTTGTAGCACTAGGTCTAGACATCAACTAGTTTTGTTTATCCTTCTTAGCAATTAGCCATTTCCGCTAACTCTCAGCACATGTTTGGTGCCTTCAAAGTCTCAGATCTCAAGCGTTTGCTCATTCACTCCCGGTTTTCCGCCGTGTTTGTACAGATTCCGCAAACATGATCTGATTAGGGATGTAAACACAACGCCGTGTGGAATTAGAGGCCCGTCATCGCACTGGCATGTGGAGTGAACGCGTGCTGCTATCCGAGCTGGAGGAGGAAATCTGGGAGAACACGGCTAATGCTAATGCTGTTGTTTTAAACCTCCGTGATGTGCATATATAAGCAGCGTGGTCCACATGGAAGGACTGGCGGGGACAGTCGTGTCCTTCAAGACTCCAGCTGCTGGTCCGGAGCCAGAAACGGAGCTGATTCTTTTGACTAATATGTTTTCGTACAGGAGAAACGTCTCGCTGCGTGCCGGGTGTTTTAAGTTGCCTGGCGCTGGTCGGGAAGCAGCGGGTTTTTATTACATTATTTATGGAGACGTACAGTCGTGTAGGACTAATTTGGTGTGGCCAAGCGATGGAGGAAGAGCACACTCAGATATCAGTAGTCGTCTTTCGTTCTGTGGCAGATTTAGTGACGTGAGATGATCTCCACTTCCTTCCGAATTCCTCTGGATGACCTTCAGCGACACTGCTCAAGGCTGCCCACTGCTCCGGGTGTGTGTGTCACTTCACTGGACGGTTAAATGGCGTCAATAAAGCCGCTAGTTGACATATTGACCGACTCTCTTTCCCTCCCTTGCTCGTCCTTTACTCCATCCCTCCTCAGATTCTCGAGTGTATTTAAATCTTGAGCCCCTCACGCCGTTCATCACCCAGTGGAACTGGAAGTCGTTTACTTCATTATGCGACTGCCAATAATTCCTAATGCAGAGCTTCCGCTTCAGTTTTATTTCCATAAATCAATTGGGATTCTGACGATTGCGTTGGACGAGACTCAAAGTGCTTGTTTTCTGTCGCCGGTCTTTCCAGGTGCGGTAGAGCGAGTCTAATTATTTTAAAAGTAAATACAAAAATGTGAGCCAATCACCGACAACAACAATTTCCCCAAAAACAGCTGAGAGTTCAGCAATCCGCTAACGCGGTGTATTGATCGGGCTTCACAGGCAATAATGAGTTTGCTGTTTAGAGTAGCGACTCCTGCTCGGGTGGCCACGGATCCGATGAACCCGTCTTCCTCGCTCGCTCTGGTCCCGCTGCCCGCCAGCCACTAATTAACACCGAACACGTCCATCGATTACTCATTCCCCACAATCGCAGGTGCTCTTCGCCACGTCTGCTACACTTTTAGTCATGATGGACGTCTCATTCCACCTCTTCGCCACATCTGCTACTTCTGGAGCTGGAGAGAAAGACACGGTGAATTAGTTAGCACAAAGCTAGTAGAGCGTCATGTTAGCGACAACCTTGGGATAAATCCTGGACTTTTAGGCAGTGTGAAGCGTCAGCCCAATTCCCAATTTGTGAGGAGGCGTATTGGGAAGATCTAAAATTTGAGGCGCTTGTGATGTCTCTATGTCTAGCACCACCATTCACCTTCCTCGATATTTTATAAAAGTATCCTCTTCCACAATTTGAATGACCCAATGAATTTCAGGCATTGTGTAGAATGCCTGAGATCCGATGGGTTTTTAACTATACCATCCCAGCTTCGTCCTTGTTTCTGTGCAATACCTGATTTTATACACTATTGGAGTCACTTTCCATTGTCCTTCTTTGTGAAGGAAAAGCACTGTTTTTGTCAATGGAAATTACTTTAAAACACACAATATACATTGCTAATGTGGTAAATAAGTATTCTAGCTGTAAACGTCTGGTTTGTGGTGTAATATCTACAAAAGTGTGTAGAGGAACATCTCCATCAACTGTCACTCCAGTGTTTTAATGCTACAATGCTAATGCTAACAGTGTCAGAAGGATAATGGATGATAGTAAAAGTCTTGTTTGATCATGTTAGCGCTGCTGGAAACTGTTTAGCTGCTTAAAGAAGCTAGAAAACTCACCTTCCTCTCAGCAGCTTGACAATCTGGAGCATTTGTGGCTCAATCAAACGCTCAAAATGGTCAGAACTTTCACAAAACTCAACAGTCTGTCCTTGTTCTTAGAAATGAAAGCTACTCGGAATCAGAATCAATTCCATGTGAGAATTTGCCAAGAAACTGAAGACTTGAGCCCAAACTTTTGAACGATAGTGTACATTGCAGAAGGTAGATTGTTGGATAACTACATAGATAACTACAAAACCCCCTAGTTGTCCCCTAGTGTTGATTACGTCCTTCATCTGTCACTGCCAAGTCTTCAGGTGACTCCTTTCACGGTTTCGCACTCAGACTTCAAACGAAAGCGGTTTGGACGACTCGACCAAAGAACTTTCTGTACCAAGCGCATCATTTGACGAGAGTCTGTGTATGTTGTTGCTGGTGGCTTCCTCCTGGCCATCTCCACCTGCGCCAGGCCTGACAGCTCCAGGCGAGAACGTACCAAAATAGCTACCACCAAGATAACAACGAGCTGTTGTTCCTGAGTGTCGCACCCATGGGCTCCTCATAAATCAGCGTCTGCGACTCCAGCGGCGACGCCAACCATCAGCACCAGTCAGCAAGTCTCCAAAAGTCACAGTTCTGCTGCGAGAACACCATCCGTCAGTGTTACCACTGCCACGCCGACTTCACGTGTCATCCCGTCATCGGACTATAAGGCTTGCGAGAACCATTCTTAGCCTCTGGGATTGACAGGGCACTTTTTTTCCCCGTGTTTGGTAATTGTTAGAGGTGTATGGAGTACCAGACAACCTTACTTGAGTAAAAGTACGGATACGTGCTGTATAAGTGACTCCAAGTGAGTCAAAGTAGCAAAGTATCGAATTTTAAAACAACTTACGTTTTTTACTCACACTGAATTTAGGCTCAAATAAAACAACGAAAAGCGACAAAAACTCGGCTCATGAGGAGCATTTTCAAATACAAAAAGTAAATTTAACATTTCCATGTTTCAAAAATGTTAAAACAAAATAGATACAGAACAAAAAGTCAGTCTCAATCAAACTTGCAAAAAAAAAAAAAATTAAAATCCGAGCTGACTTTGATGTGATTCTACTGAAGTCATTGCCTACAATAGACATTACATTTATTCACATTGCACCAAAAAATCAAGCTAAAATATAGTCACGTCACAGTGGTTTTTGTGCTTGGTAACATTAAAATACCAATTAAAAGTCAGGGAAAATCTGTGTAGTTTAACTTAATATTAAATTCACTTTAAATGAACATTAAATAGACTCTTACCTCAATGTGTTTCCACAAATTTGATGGTGGATTTATAAAAGCTCTTATTTTTAAAATAATATTATTATATTATTATATTATACTATATTTTATATTGTATTCTCTTATATACACTGTCTATTGTAAAAGTTGTTCTGTTCTTCTGTAACGTTTCTTTCAACTAAAGCCGTGAATGATGGTCCGTGCTGTTCATCACTGGCGTCAGTCATGTCGCGATAGTTAAAATCCTGGTAAATATTCACGTCTCTAAGTCGCGTTCATGTGGTTTCTAATTCACAATTAGCTTCCAGTATCTTCAGCAGACGACAGATGGCAAAATCACCTCGTTCACCCAAGAAATGAACAAAAAAAATCGATTATGGTTTGTCGCGCACAATCACAATGTAACGAGTAACAGTGTCAATTCAAATGTAGTGGAGTGAAAAGTACAGTTACTCAATCACAAATGCAATGGAGTAGAAAGTAAAAGTTGCTTCTGTTTTAGATACTCAGTACAAGTACGAAGTAGCCAAAAACATACTTAAGTAAAGTAACAAAGTACATTTACTCAAGTACTTTACTCCTCTGGTAATTGTGTGTTTAAATAGTATGTAAAGATCCTTCCCAGTGATGCAGTGATAGCATCTGCGCTCCGATAGCTACTTTATCGTTCCTCTGGCACCTGGGCACTTGCGCGCGATCAATTTGTCCATTTTCCGTCAGCCGCCTTTGGGCTTAATCAAACCACAAATATTTGTTTAGCCGTAAACGCTAAAAGGCGCATTAAGTGAGCGGCGCTGTTGTTGAGACGCTAATCTCCCCTGCGTTGTTTATTGCGTCCTGATGGCATCGTAAAACACACGCCAATGTAAATTCACACTTTCGGGCGTTTAAGAGTT